>BROE01000019.1:9854670-9876503 GCA_036571765.1 Plecoglossus altivelis
TCCAGAGACGCCAGGTCCACCCCCAACAGCTCCGCTATCCGCTCTCGGCCGTAGATATCTCCGTACTTATCCAGGACCTGGACACACGCACACACACACACACACGCACACGTTGACCCTCTCATACCTTTGGCACAAACACCTGTCGACCCCCCATCGCTGAGCACGTACGGATACAAGCTCACCTTTCGCTTCACAAACTTGTCCCAGTAGTTGTTTGGGAAGGACCTGTGGAGGTGGGGACAGGAGAGGGGAGGTGGCGGTTGGTTCAGGGGGGATCAGAAGGCGTGTCTGATGCGATGGCGTGTGAGGCGTGTAATGCGATGGTGTACGATGGCGTCCATCTGATGCGATGGCGTGTGAGGCGTGTAATGCGATGGCGTGCGATGGCGTCCATCTGATGCGATGGCGTTCGAGGCACTTACGGCGTGTTGAGGACCAGCCGATCCCACTGGCCCTTGATGTCGTCATCCTCCGGTTGCTCGGTGATGTACAGGCCATCGAACTCCAGCTTCCGGGCCAACTCCTTCTCCCTCTTAAAGATGACCAGGGGTATCTGGTGGGGGGGGAGATGGAGATGCTGTTAACTGAAATCTTAAAGATGACCAGGGGTATCTGATGGGGAGGCACCACATTTCGTTCCACTGTATGCACCCGCATGTAGCGGAATGACAATAAAGCACAACTTGAACTTGATCGGCCTCCTACCCCTCCTCCCCCCGGGGGAACCTTAGAACCTGGTCTTTCCACGACAGAACCAGCACGACGCATCAAATCCAACCCGCATGTACTCAACCCACCTTGAGACAGTTGTATCCTATGATGCAGATGAAGGCGATGGTTGTATGCAGCACAGCCAGAAAAGACAGGGTGGGTTGCATGTACCCAGTGCTCTCCTCCAAGAAAAAATAGACAGGACTGTCTTCATCATCCTCGTCCTCTCCTCCTTCCTCCATCCCAGACCCGTCCACTTCCTCACCGGAGCCCTCAAACGCCCCGCTACCCTCAAACGCCCCGCTGCCCTCGAAAAACCCGCTGCCCTCTTCGTCAACCAGAGGACTGTCGGACACCTGCAGGCAGACACACCACACATCACCAACATCAACACCAGACAGACACAGGCTAGTTAAACAGTTAAACTAACAAAGCGAGGGTGTTTTAAACTGAGAACTAGGAGCAGAAAGCAGTGAGATGTGTCTGACCTTGTAGGAGCAGAAAGCAGTGAGATGTGTCTGACCTTGTAGAACAGCAGGATGAAGTTCAGGGAAAATGCAATAAACAGAGCCAGGAAACGTAGATTGTAGAAGTTTCTAGAGAGGTAGTTCTGAAAGAGACGCAGACAGACTATGACTCTCCTGAGAGACAGTCCAGTTACGGACACGCGCAACCATGACAACCGTTTAAAACGGTGGTTCTTAACCTTGTTGGAGGTATCGAACCCCACCAGTTTCATATGCGCATTCACTGAACCCTTTTTAATTGGAAAACTAAAATAGGATTTTTTCAAATTCATATAATCATATGAGTCAGGTGTGTGTCTTGACCTCTGCCGAACCCCCTGAGACTGACTCAACGAACCCCTGGGGTTCGATCGAACCCATGTTAAGACACACTGCTTTAAAAGGACTAGTAAAAAGGCATCGGACTTCTGTCACACCATGAATTTGTTCCTTTGGACGTCCAGCTCGTTCCAGAGCTCGAAGCCTCCTTCTTTGGCTCCTTTCTTCTCTGCTTTGGCCTTCTTCTTCTTTGGTTCCTCGGGAGGCTCTTCTTCTTTGCTTTCAGCTTCTTTCTCTGTCTTCTCTCCGTTTTCAACACTGGAAGCGAAAACAGAGTAAGAGATTGTGTTAACGTTTTCCCACGTGATCTCTAACATGTATAGCTGCAGCAGGTGTGTGTTACCAGGTGTGTCGGGAGGAGGAAGGGAAGGAGGAGGAGGGGAGAGAGACAGGGGAGAGAGAGACAGGGGAGAGAGACAGAGGAGAGAGAGAGACAGAGGGGAGAGAGACAGAGAGGAGACAGAGAGAGGAGAGAGAGACAGAGAGGAGAGAGGGGGAGGGGAGAGACAGAGGAGAGAGACATGGGAGAGAGAGAGACAGGGGAGAGAGAGAGACAGAGGAGAGAGACAGAGGAGAGAGAGAGAGAGGAGAGAGACAGAGGAGAGAGACAGAGGAGAGAGACAGAGGAGAGAGAGACAGAGGAGAGAGACAGAGGAGAGACCTACTCTGCCTTCTCAGGTTCTGGAGGAGGCTCCTCCACAGCAGGGGGTGGCTCTGCTGTCTGTCCAGCCTCCACCTCCTCTGGTTGCTGCAAACAGACGCAACAGGAAGCAGTGTCACAACACATGATTCAGGGACACCTTGATGCCAGTGTGATGCTGCATCCTGCCCTACCTGTTTCCTCTTGGTCAGAGGGGTTCCCTCAGGAGTGGGGGGCTCCACAGTGGCCTCCACCCCCATGTCCCCGAGCCCACCGGGGGCATCTATGCCCGGCGTTCTCCCCTCCTTGTCCTGGTTGTCCTCCTCCTCCTCCTCGCCACCCCCGGCGTCTCCAGGGTCAGCCACGCCCCCGGCCTCCTGCTCCTCTCCTGCCCTCGGTTCCCCAGGTAGGTCCCCGTGGACCTCGTCCTGCGTGGGATCTGGCATGCTGGCCAGGATCTCAGTCACTGTGATGTTCTTGGCCCCTTCCACCAGGCCCCCTCCGAACAGAGTCTGCCAAAGCAGGATGAGGAAGCCCTTGCACACGCTGTAGATGAACAGCAGGATGCCCACCAAGATGGCCCAGAAGAAGGTAACCAGACCCACAACCATCTCCTTCACCGTCATCTTACGGACCCTCCGGTACTGCCTGCGCAGGTTCCGGAAGGTGAAGATGCTGAGGAAGTTCAACATGCTGTTGATGAAGTCAGCGAAGGCTGAGCTTGATTCTGGCTGGACTTCTTCTCCATTTCCTTCCTCGTCTCCTCCGCCCCCGCCGGCCCCCGCTCCAGCCCCAGCCTCGCCTCCTCCCTCGGCTCCCTCCTCGTCATCGCCTCCCTTCTCCTCCTCCTCCTGCTCGGAGATCTGCGAGGCGATGTTCATCTCGAAGATGGTGTCCTCGCAGAAGTTGACAAACAGTTCCATCTTCTCTGACTCACCGCCTTCGTTGACCACGTCGAAGATGAACTGGCGTTTGGACTCTCTGACCTGAGGCATCTCCCACTGCCTGCGGTTGACCTCGCTGATCTCGAAGTAGATCCGTTCGATCTTCCTGCTGGCCCCCATGATCTCGATGCGACCCAGGAAAGGCCGGAAGTAGTTGAGCACGCTCTCTGCCTGCCCCAGGAAGTTCTGCAGCCTGGTGTCATGTGGCACGTGCTCAGAGAGGTTAGTGAGCAGCACGGCGATGTTGAAGCCGATGTCCTTCGCTGGCTCCTGGAAGCGACTGGCGAACTCCTCGTAGTTGATCATGTCGTTCTCGTCAGCCTCGGAGCAGGAGAGCAGGAACTGGATCTCCGAGGGAGAGTACTGCTTCTGGCTGTCCATGGCCTTCTGGAAGTCCTTCTTGGAGATGAGACCTCTGGGGTCGGTCACGTAGTCACGGAAGGCGTCGGACGCCACGATGTCCTTCAGCTTGAGGAACATGTCGAAGAACTTGAGGATCATCTCCACGTTGCTGGACGACTCCACCAGCATGTCCACCATCTGTCTGGCGATGGTGCCGTTCACCACATTACCTGGATGTGATAGAAACCACAGCTTGGTGAGGAGAGGGAGAGCACAGCTTGGCAAGAGGTCTGGCTCTGCCAGAGGGAGAGTTTCCCCTCCAACAGAGACCTAACCCCTCCAGTACAGACCTTACCCCTCCAACAGAGACCTAACCCCTCCAGTACAGACCTTACCCCTCCAACAGAGACCTTACCCTTCCAGGAGAGACCTTACCCCTTCACCAGAGAACTCCTCCTTTCATCAGAGAACTCCCCCCTTCACTAGACAACTCTCCCCCCTTCACCAGAGAACTCCCTGCTTCAGTAAAGACCTCCCCCTCCACTAAAGGACTCCCCCCTTCAGGAACTCACCCTCCAACAGAGACAGCAGCATCACCACCATGTCCTTCTGCAGGTCTAACAACTCTTTTAACAGCCCGATTTGACTGGAGTCCTACAACGCAAAACAAACAGCACAACGCATCATGAGACGCTGAACACCTGCACGCTCAGATTAGACAGAATGAACTGTGTCTGTATTTTCAAATCGGTTACTAGGTTACTGGAGGAAACCTAGTAACCAAGGTTACCGTGTGGGTTTTGAGTTTGGACGTTCTACTGTAAAGCAGGGTAGCTGACCTTACCTGTACCAAACTGATCCAGGGCTTGCATTTCAGAGTAATACATGCTCATGACTATCTCATATCACGACAGGTCAACTATTTGTTTTACGACAAAATCATTGTGGGTGACGGTAGGACATACAAAGAACAAACTTGTAGGACATTTGTAAATGTAGAATTTCTGATTGTGACATATTGCTGACAAGGTTTTTATTTAAAATTTTTATGTAGAACAGTTACACTTTTTAAGCGGAACACCAGATGGTTATAATTACATGCAGATTTGAATCTAAAACATGCCAACACCCCAACACACCGCAAAACACCAGATTAGGTGTTAAAGGAACCAAGCCAAAATGCACCATCACTCGAACCCCTCGGGTGACAGCGGATTTTAGAGATTAATCCACCAGAAAGACAAGAGCTTCTCCCAAGTCGTCTCACCATCACCTAACCTTTGACCTGGACCAGAACAACAGTTCCTGATTGGCTGCTGCAGCGCTTGCAGTCCACATTGTGACACATGGTAGAATGTAACATTCCAGTCCAGGGGTCACTAACTCTGGTCCTGGAGGGCTACTATCCAGACTGTTTTCCCTTCAACCTCAATTTAACACACCTGATTCTACTAATGACCTGAATGATGAGCTGAATGAGGCGACATGATGTGCAGTTGAAGTGAAAACCTACAGGATTGTAGCCCGCCAGGACTGGAGTTGGTGACCCCTATTGTAGTTCATGGGTTTCCGTAGATCATAGGTGTCGAACTCCGGTCCTCGAGGGCCGCTGTCCTGAAGGTTTTCGATGTTTCCCTGCTCCAGCACACCTGATTCTAATGCATGAGTTGTTATCAAGCTCTGTGGAAGCCTGATAACAACCTATCATTAGAATCAGGTGCAGGGAAACATTGAAAACCTTCAGGACAGGAGCCCTCGAGGACCGGAGTACGACACCCCTGCCGTAGATTTAAAACTACCTTTCTGGAGGTTTTCGCTCCAACACTAATCTAGCACACCCGATTGTAGTCGTGAGTTGATTAATCAGGGAACAGGTTTTGAATCAGGTCAAGGAAGTGTGGTTGGAGTTAAACCCAACAGGAAAGTCACTCTTTACAAACAGGATTGGACATCCCTTGTTTTATTCACTTCAAATGTATGGGTTTTTTTTTAAAGTGTTTTGTGGTGCGCCATATTGTATCCAGCAGGATCGTTGTTGTTGGGTTTTTTTTAAGAATAAAAAAGGATCAAACATGCAATTGAAAGTGTCTTTTTTCCCCTTCAGGGTTCAGATGCAGGTGAGGACTAACAGAGGGAGCCAGGGGAGAGGAAAGGAACACAAACTCAACCACATCAATAGATAAATAAAATGAATACATACTTTACCCTGCATACCCCATGTGAAAGAAGTTTAAATGATCAATATTTCGTTAGATTTGTCAACAGAGGGCAACATTGATAACAGTGCTGCATTTCAGAGAGCTATTCCATTTTTACACAACACTGGCAAAGTTATGTTTAGCCAGAGTTTATTATAGGTCTGTTACTCCCAGCTCTTACATTGCATCAATATTTGTCTTTAGTCAAAGTACGACAGCACAGAGAATGCTAAAATATACTATTTAAACTATAGAGGATCTAGAGTAACTACTATAGTATCACATGAATATCAGTGTTCAGTGGCGTGTGTGTGTGTGTGTGTGAGTGTGTGTCTGCAGGCCATCAGTTGTGTGTGGGGAACATCTACGAGGAAGGACTAAATGTGTGCGTGCGTGCGTGTGTGCGCGAGCGTGTGTGCGAGCGCACGTGTGTGTGCGTGCGTGTGTGCTCGTGCTAACAGTAGGAGAGGATGTCCTGTATTTTGACTCGGGGTTTAAACACCACAATAAATCTTTAGTTCACCATTCCAGATTCAGTCTCTACAAACTAGTCCACGGCCAACATCTTTTTAGACCAGACTTTATCAGTCAAACAATGCAACAAAATAATTCAAGCTTTTGGCTTGAAAGTTGTTTGTTAAATGCATAGTTGGCAGACACGTGTAAGTTCATAGCAAATTTGCACCCCTGCATTGGTAGCACAAATCACAAAGATATGTGACACCACAATCCTCTACTGAAAAGTGCACAAAATAGTCTATACCACAAACTGCAGTTGCAATCAAATAGTGTATTTTGTGCACAGCAAGCAAGATAGACTAACAGTACACTGTCCTGTAACTATTCTGATATGTATGAGTGTGTGTCGACTGACTGTAAGTCCTCATGCACATTAAAACTACATACGTCAGTGTGTGCTGTGGAAGATTACATCTGTATAGGTGCAGTATATGTAGGATGTAGGGTGGTGTGTGTGTAGGGTGGTGTGTGTAGGGTGTACTGTGTGGAGGGTGTACTGTGTGGAAGGTGGTGTGTAGGGTGGAGTGTGTAGTGTGGAGTGTGTGTGTGTAGGATGCAGTATGTTGGGTGGAGTGTGTAGGGTGGTGTGTGTGAAGGGTGGAGTATGTTGGGTGGAGGAGGGCAGAGGGTGCTGGGCCTACCTGGGCCAGCTTCATCATCATGTGGGCAAACACATGCAGGAACCCCACCACAGCGTCCCACAGCCTGCTGTGAGCCAGGGACTGCTGGTTCCCTGTGCATGGACCCTGGAGGGGGGGCAGAGACACGCACACGCACACACAAACACATGCACACACGCACGCACACACACGCACACACACACACACACGCACACACACACGCACACACACACACGCACACACACACGCACACATGCACACACTCACGCGCACACACGCACGCACACACGCACGCACGCACGCACACGCACACACACACAAACAGACGGAAATTAGTAAAAGCCCCTTTCCTGACACACAGTGACAGACAGAATTATCCAGTGCTCATTCTTGCCTGGATGTACTCGGTCAGGCTGTTGAAGACCTGCTTGGCCACAGTCATGGCCTTGGAGAAATTCTTCTTGCCTGGCTCATCAATGATCTCTTTCCCAGAGTAGTACCAGTAGAAGTCACTGATGGACTCCTGGAGAGAGAGAGAGGGTGAGAGGGTGAGAGGGAGAGATGGAGAGAGGGAGAGAAAGGAGAGAGGGAGAGGAGAGAGGCAGCAGGAGAGGGAGAAGAGAGGGAGAGGAGAGAGGGAGAGAGGGAGAGGGAGGGTGGGATGAGAGATGGAGAGAGGGAGCAGGAGAGGGATGAGAGAGGGAGAGGAGAGAGGGAGAGGAGAGAGGGAGAGGAAAGAGGGAGGAAGAGAGGGAGAGGTGGGAGAGAGAAAGGGAGAGGAGAGAGGGAGGGACAGGGAAGAGGGAGGAAGAGAGGGAGAGAAGAGAAGGAGAGGAGGAGACAGAGAGGGAGGGAGATGAATAGAGAAAACGTAAGGGGGGGGAGAAAGGGGGAAGGAATAAGAGAGAAATGGGAGAAGACTGATAGGACTACAAAGAGGTCAGGTAAGAAGCGAAGAGACAGTCTACAGACCTGCAGTCGCAGCAGATAGTCTACGGTGCAGATAATGATGTTGATGGTGGTGGTGCTGCCTGTCTGAGTACGAAGGTAGTTCTGGAAATCTGAAGCACAGTGTCATCACAATCACATCAAGTACACGTAACATACACATAACACACACAGTCACAGAGAGACAGACACAGAGACACAGACACAGAGACACAGACACACAGACAGAGACACAGACACAGAGACACAGAGACACGAGACACAGACATAACATACATACATGTATTCAATCTTTAAATTGCTATGTACATAAGATAAATCCGGACATTTTAAAGAGAACATTTTCATGTAATCATAACGTATTAATGAATGATTGTGCGATTGTCACCGTTGTTGTGACCCTCGCAGAGGAGCTGAAGGAAACGGAACACGTCGCAGGTGAATTCATCGTCGGCCATGACCTTCTCACCTGAGGAGAAGAAGCAGGGTTACAGGTCAGGGGTCAAAGGGTCTGATGATGTCCCCTAACTGAAAGCCCACAGTACTGGTAATCTGGCTACAGTGATGGTAATCTGGCTACAGTGATGGTAATCTGGCTACAGTGATGGTAATCTGGCTATAGTACTGATAATCTGGTGACAGCACTGGTCTTCTGGCTACAGTGCTGATAATATGGCTACAGTATTGATAATCTGGCAACAGTACTGGTAGTCTGGTAAAAGCACTGGTAGTCTGGCTACAGTACTGGTGGTCTTGCAGGAACAAAAAGCCCAGCCACCAGCAAGCTCATGCCAAACCACCACAGCAGTGTAAAAAAAAATGTCAAAATGATTTAATCTACGTGAAGAAACAGAAGAAAACACATACTTCCAATCAATACAAACAGAAATATTTACACGTCCACAGACATGAATATAGGACGGGCATGTTGTGCTGCACAGATATATAAGGAGAGATGCTGACGTAATTCTTCCTATGAACACAGACACAGTCACAGACAGACACAGACACATATAGTCGCACACAGTCACACGCAGTCACAGAGAGACACAGACATACGCAGTCACAGAGACTCAGAGATGTAGACACGGTCACAGAGAGACACAGTCACAGAGAGACAGACACAGTCACAGAGAGACACAGAGACACATAGTCACAGAGAGACAGAGACACACACCATCACACAGAGACACAGACACAGAGACACAGACACAGACAGAGACACAGAGGCACAGACACAGAGACACAGACACAGACAGAGACACAGAGACACAGACACAGAGACACAGACACAGAGACACAGAGACACAGACACAGACACAGAGACACAGACATTAGAAAGGGTTGAGAGGGGATCATTCATCCTGGTTGAAACTATGCAGCATGGTCAGACAGTCGCCTCATCAGTACTTAACATACGTATCACTGAAGATGCGACTGCTGTGTTACAGCTGTTAGCAAGGCCTGCAGCTCTGGGCGTGGGAGTTACAGTGGATTTTCACAGTAGATACAGAAGGTTAGACGCTCAGGAGCAGTTTGCAGCCTGTTTCACTACCAAGCAAAGGCGTGAAAAATGGATGTAAAGATGTTTGCCTTCATCTTTACGCAGGTTGAGGATGTCGTGTCTGGTATCAGACTCCAGTAAAGACACATCACAGCACAGAAGAATCAGGAGTTAGAGGTGGAGGGACAGAGACTGTAGAATAAGAATTTAGATGGGAGAGAGACAGAGAGAGAGAGAGAGAGACAGAGAGAGAGAGAGAGAGACAGAGAGAGAGACAGAGAGAGAGAGACAGAGAGAGAGAGAGAGAGAGAGAGAGAGAGGAAGAGAGAGAGACAAAGAACGATTGACAGAGAGAGAGAGACAGAGACAGAGAGACAAAGAACAAGAGACAGAGAGAGAGAGACAGAAACACAGAGAGACAGAGACTCTGCGAGAGAGAGAGAGACAGAGACAGAGACAGAGAGAACGAGAAACAGAGGTATTCTTTACCCCGTTCTAGCTTCATGTCTGAGGATCAGGGGGGAGGAGAGACGAGGGTGGAGGGAGAAGGGAGGGAGGTAATGAAGGCAGGCAGGGAGAGAGAGGGGATGTGAATAGCAAACAGTGGGAGACAGGATGTGGGAGCGAGGATTAACAACATTCCACTGAATTAATGAACGACAAGTTGATACATTCTAAAACTAACATAAGAATGTAATGAAAAGAGACGCCTGAATTCTCCTCAGATAGTAGCAGCTAAACTCAAACTCAAATCAAAGTAACTGTAACAGCTGACAAGTTAGAGTTGAACACAGGATGAAACAGTTAGATCTAAACGTAACTTTTCGATGCTAGGACTACAAGGTTTGCATTCAATAGTTAAATGTGTCATTATGGTGATCAGATACAAACACAGCCATCCCAATACTACCACCAAAAGGCCCCTGAACCCAGGATGTAGCCGCTGGTGGTGTGGCAGTGGAGGCGTGGGGTGAACAACATGAAGACACACACAGACTCAGAGACTCACTGGTGCCCTCCTCTGACACCATGCCCAGACCCTCTGCCTTGTTCTGCCTCTCAAACGCATTCAGGTCCAGAACCCTGAGGACAAACAAGCGAGCCGTCTGTTACAGGTTCAGCCCACACTGGAAGAATGCTTTAGTTCAGGGGTCTCCAATCCTGGTCCTCGAGGGCCGCTGTCCTGAAGGTTTTAGATGTTTCCCTCCTCCAGCACACCTGATTCTAATGAATGAGCCATTACCAAGCTCTATGGAAGCTTCATAATGACCCTTTATTAGACTCAGGTGTGCTGGAGAAGGGAAACACGGAAAACCTTCAGGACAGCAGCCCTCGAGGACCAGGATTGGAGACCCCTGCTTTAGTTGATCTGTCATCGATCGCTTCTGCCCCCGAAAACCCCAGAGTGTTTAGAGAGGAGAGGCTGACCCGCAGGTCTGCATCAACGCTTGCACACTCAGGAAGAATCCCACATCCTTTTTGTCCTTCAAGTACTCCAGCATTTTCTGGAAAGAACGAGAGAGTTTTGAAAAGACGGTTCCGAAACCGAAACCGTTTAAAGTGCAGTTCACTCTCGACAAGAAAGTTGACTCACTTTACTCCTGTATCAGGGTATTTACAGTAATTGCAGACTACAATTTACAGTTGAGGGTATTTTTAGGTGCATTTCACATGAACCCACTGCCCCCCCCCACCACCACACCACCCACCACATCAAAACTCGATGTCCAACATACCTGCTGAACTTCACAGTTGCCCCCGTTCAGGATGGAGATACCCAGCTTAAGGGTGGAGGACACCATGCAGCCGGTCTCTCCTAGAGAGCAGGGGGGACAGATGGGTTAGAGGACAGGACAGTTGAATCTGGACAGGACAGTTGACTCGGTTCACTCTCAACAGGACAGTTGACTCTCAACAGGTCAGTTGACTCAGTTCACTCTCAACAGGACAGTTCACCCTGAACAGGACAGTTAACTCAGTTCACTCTCAACAGGACAGTTGACTCGGTTCACTCTCAACAGGACAGTTGACTCTCAACAGAACAGTTGACTATCAACAGGTCAGTTGACTCAGTTCACTCTTAACAGGACAGTTGACTCAGTTCACTCTCAACAGGACAGTTGACTCAGTTCACTCTCAACAGGACAGTTGACTCAGTTCACTCTCAACAGGACAGTTGACTCTCAACAGGTCAGTTGACTCAGTTGACTCTCAACAGGACAGTTTGCCTTGTGAGGTGCTTCTGAGACGGTGAGTTCAGTCTAAGTACCTTTGCAGGCGCTGATCATCTGCAGGACCATCTCAGCAGCTCCTCGGTTGTGCAGTCGTGACTGCTGGTACAGTAATCTCTGTCGCTCCATCTCTTTCTCCTGCCATGGACACACGCGTTGTGACTAGGCTCTTCAGCTAGCGATCCCACCCCGCACACACACACACTCAGCATTCACTCACCTCTCTGAGGTAGCTAGAAGCCCTTACCTCTATGATATACAGGTCTGATGTAGACGGAAGCACTAAACTACTACAGGACATGCAGGTGTGAGGATGTCGACGTCTACATCTACAGTCTACCTTTCTATATCACGTCTTCGAGTCTCTCTGAATGCTACGTTTTCTGACTGTGCCGAACTCAAATATTCCTGTTTCTCTCTTTCGTTTCTTTCATCGTTTCTATCTTCTACATCAGGAGTGTCAAATCCTGGTCCTCAGAGGCCACTGTGCTGAAGGTTTTAGATGTTTCCCCTGCCCAGGCTTCAGAGCCTCATAATGACCCGTTCATTAGAATCAGGTGTGCTAGAGCAAGGAAACATCTCAAACGCTGAGGTCAGTGTCTCCTGAAGACCAGGATTTGACACCCCTGTTCTACATGCTATCAAACACTTCCCTTTTCAGCTTCCTGCCTGGTTCTCTCAGTCATTCTCTCACCCCAGTTAATTAGTCGTGAACTCGTTATTCTACTTCACGTTTGCTAGCTGGAACAAACGTTGGACTACAGCAAACAGCCTTGACTGCTCTGCCTGCTTCTGCCCTGCCTGTTTCTGCAACAGCGGGACCTGCAGCTCCTCTCTGACTTCACCGCGGGGTGTCTTCACAGGCGGAAGGCTTGAACACAGCCAGACCAGACCACAGACCACATGAGGCCAGCCTCATACAGGCAGGACAGTATGCTTTCCACAGTACTGAACTCTATTGGAACATTTCCACAGGAGAATCGTGGAGTATCCTTACAGATCGCTCTGACCCGTTTCCACCTCATGGCTCAGATGCAGTGAATATAAAAGGGTACAGTGAGATAACGCCACACCCACCCTCCTACCCCACCCACACCCACCCTCCTACCCCACCCACCCCCACCCCAGGCACCACCCCCCACCCCTATGTGCCTGACCATGGTCTACCCACTATGTGTAGATGGGGAGTGCTTGGTATTACCTCCAGGGAGTTTGCGCTCCAGGGGAGAGGACAGGGGCGATGGGGCGAACAAGCCCCTGGGTCAAAGATCGCGGGAAGGCTGTCAAACTGAAATACTGTTCCAGTACGTTTCTGACTGTTCTGTATGTGTCTGGAGAGAAACTGGCTTTCACTGTAGTCTGTCAATACGCTACCGAGGGTAAGTGCAGACAGGAACACTGGTTAGCAACATTCGGCTAGTAGAAATGAAGTTAAGCGTTGTGAGGGGGGGTGTGCAGAGAGACAGAGAGAGAGTGAAGGGGAAGACAACATAGACAACAAACAAACAGAGAGGGGGGGGTCACAGGTACGTCAGAAGCACATTAGAGGGTTATGGTGTGAGATACAGAGAAGATCAGTTTTGTTAGAGTCTAAGAAGAGGAAATCTACAAAGCTTACCAAGCTTGATGCAGAAAGGATGTGTACGACCTGCTTCATTCTCTATGTCCACTGTCTTGTCTTAAATGGTTTTGGAGCAAATATGAAGAAATATTTTGTTTAAAAAATAAAAAATAAAAAGTGGGGATGTTGGACTTCACAATAAAGAGCATCCCCACAGGTTTGAGTGTGAAGAAGCTGATATTGTGATGGCGTTACGTGACAAAAACGTCACCCAAAACATCCCACACTGATTGCCATTCTACAACATCAATCACGTCCATTTAAACGACCAGTAGAAATGCATGCTTAGCAAAGTTATCTCCCTGCTATGGCAACTACAGCTCGCGTAAGTTCCACAGAGCTCACACGAGCCTGACTGTCGTGAACGACCGTGAGCTTGTGCAGGACGCAGGCCAGACAAACCAGAGGAGTGAAGCAAAAACACCAGAGGTGAAGGAGACAGAAAACACGCAGGGGGAGACGCGACAGAATAGAGAAGTGATCGAGGTGGGGGGGAGGGGGGGGGGGTGGTGAGTCGTGGTGATGTCACTCGATGCGAGGAGAGCTACCGCTCCAGTGTGTCCCGATCTCCCGGCCCTGGCTACCCTTTACCAGCTCTGACTGTCGCACCTCAAAGGACATCTCATCTTCAGCTCCGCCTTCCTCCTCCTCACCCCCTTCGTCCTCCTCACTATGGCAACTCTGCTCACAAGCACACCAAGGAGACAAGCACCACGGAGACAAGCACCACGGAGACAAGCACCACGGAAACAGCATTAGAAGCTTGCAGTTTGACGTAGACCTTGTAAGACCTTGTCTAGACGCAGTAAATCGTGGATGCTCAAATGTGTTTGAAACCAATTTGTTCAACTATTCCATACGAACATGGACAGCTCACCTTTGCCATAATATCAGCATAAGCCATATATAGATGATCTGTATCTAGTTTACTGTAAGAAAAAGAAGGTAAGATGAGCTGGGGTTAAGGCAGGACAGCATTGGGCTCAGAGCAGCAGCTGGTCAGTCTCACCTTTTCTCTGTGAGGGCCGTCCGACTAAAATGCAGGATGAGCTGATGAAGCGGATCGGGTTTGGTTTCGGTCTCCTCCTCTTCCTCACCTTCCTCCTGCTCCATGGCTTTCTGGCAGACACAGGAAGAGAGAGAGTGTGTGTTGCTGTGTATTGTATAAGTGTGTGTGAGTGTGTAATGAGTGTGTGTGTATTGTGTGAACTTGTGTATATAAATGTGTGTGTATGCACGTGTGTTCATGTGTGTACATGTATGTGTATGACTTGCGTACAGAGTGTTTGAGTGTGGTGTGTGTGAGTGAATGTGGTATGAGTGTGTGTAGTGAGTGTGTGTGTCTGTAATGAGTGTGTGTATGAAGCGTGTGTGTGTGAGCGTTGTGCGCGCCCCTTGAGGACGACCGAACACGTCATGGAAGTGTTGCCCGTCCTTCTGGCTCCGTGAGCGCTGGTGTTCTTGGTGTTCCGACCTGGGCAGGTTATAGAGAGGGGTCATTCTGAAACAAGCCACCACTGCTCTGCGTCTCTGTTTGGATAGCAGCTTGTGCCACACCATCTTCTTGGATTTGAAGGGGTGTTCCGTCTGCATGAGACAAGACAGGAAAGAGCTAGATCGTTCCAGAACGGAAGAAGATGACTGTGACGGTCCCCGTGCAGGTGGTGAGGAGCGCTGGCATGCTGATGGCGTGACCTCACCACTTCTATGTGATACAGCACAGCCGACACTTCCTGAACCCTCTTCACCACCTTCTCCGGAGCATCCGCATCCTCTGCCTTCCCTGCCATCACCTTGTACAGATCCATTTGCCAGCGCATGGACGGGTTCTCCACCTGCAACCACACACACAGACAGGTAGATGGACTGCCAGAGAGATAGACAGATAAACATACAGGTAGACAGACAGACAGGTAGGCAGCCAGGCAGGCAGACAGGTGACAGGCTGGTAGACAGACAGGTGACAGGCTGGAAGACAGACAACCAAGACACTAAACCAGGAGGGGACAACTGAAACTCATTCCAACCAATGACACCAGGAGAAGCCCTTGCAGAAGCCCCTCCCCCTGCAGAAGCCCCTCCCCTCCTGCAGAAGCCCCTCCCCCCTGTAGAAGCCCCTCCTCCTCACCTTGCCCTGGAGATGCAGGTTGTTCTGCAGGAACTCCCTCACCTCCTCATCAGTGTCTCTCTGCAAGAGAAAACACACTGGTACTCCTCCAAAACAGAGCGTGGACAGACTGGACACTGGAGGAACCTGCTGTCCACTGCAGCAGGTGTACTTATCTCAGAGACACTATAGATAGAGAACTATATCTTCCTTATAAACCATCAGAACAAAGCAGATTCCTCGTACGTGAAAACCTACTTGGTGGCGATCCTGTTCCTGGTTTTAAACTACCGTTAAACTACCAGGAAAACAACCAGGGGAACTACCAGGAAAGTGGTACAAGAAGGGATAACTACCAAAGAGAGATACCAGGTGGAGATGGCAGGGAAAGATACCAGGAGAGCTACCAGAGAGATACCAGGGAGAGATACCAGAGAGATACCAGGGAGAGCTACCAGAGAGAGATACCAGAGAGAACTACCAGAGAGATAACAGGGAGAGCTACAAGAGAGCTACCAGAGAGCTACCAGAGAGACCTACAAGAGAGATACCAGAGAGAGCTACCAGAGAGAGCTACCAGGGAGAGCTACCAGAGAGAGCTACCAGGGAGAGCTACCAGGGAGAGCTACCAGAGAGAGCTACCAGAGAGAGCTACCAGAGAGAGATACCAGAGAGAGCTACCAGAGAGAGCTACCAGAGAGAGATACCAGAGAGAGCTACCAGAGAGAGCTAACAGGGAGAGCTACATAAGAGATACCAGAGAGAGCTACCAGGGAGAGCTACCAGAGAGAGCTACCAGGGAGAGCTACCAGAGAGAGCTACCAGGGAGAGCTACCAGAGAGAGCTACCAGAGAGAGCTACCAGAGAGAGCTACCAGAGAGTATCTGATCTTGGCCAGGTTGATGAGCTCCTGGTCAGCGGGGGAACACATGTTCAGGCCGATGGGAAGCATCTTTTTGAGGGCCGCCACAATCAAGGACGTTTGCACTGAGTAGCGATCCCCCCGCCTCTTCTTCTTGGTACGTTCCACGTCTGAGCCACCGGCCTGAGGACAGGAAGAGGAAGCAGATGGTGTTACAATCTAACACGTCCCCGGAGCAGAAACAGCAAATGTGCGGAGAAATAAAACACTGCTTAGCATTGAACCCACGGCAGCCCTGATTCAATGCCGGCCACAGTCACGAGTATTACTAGAACAAAAACTCAAACTGAGCCCTAATCAATAAAAGCCTTTTTTTTATAACCATGATGCTAGTCATCATTGAGAGCACTACTACAATTCAACTGCATAGGCATCTAGGATACATTTTGCAAGACATTTAAAAAAAATAGGGAAAACATTCAACAAAATACCTGTCCATCTGAGGGCTGTGTAAAAACGGAAAACAAAACATAAGTTTGGAAGAAAAAAAAAATCTTCATTAAGAAAAGTTTTCTTAAAGATCTTCAACATAAGCTGTGGATAACCTGATAAACTAAACCTTCCTTCCTCCTCTCCTCTTTTCTCTTCCTTCCTCCTCTCCTCTCCTCTCTTCCTTCCTCCTCTCCTCTCCTCTCTTCCTTCCTTCCTTCCTTCCTTCCTTCCTCCTCTCCTCTCTTCCTTCCTCCTCTCCCCTCCTCTCTTCCTTCCTCCACTCCTCTCTTCCTCCTGTCACCATATTTGATCTGAATCCAGATGGACGACAGCACTTGTCTTATCTTAGATTAGCTGCTGTGTTGAAGATCTAACATCATAAATATATATATACAGTATATAACAATATATCTAACAGCTCCTCCCTACAGCAGCTTCTGGAGTACTAGGCTCCAGACTAAAACACTGCAGTCGATCTCACTTTCATCCTGCTGCACTGTATAACACCCTGAGGTAAACACATCCAAGGTGTAGGAGGACAAAATGCAACAAAAATAAATAAACCTCATTGTTTATCTTCTGCAGACACACAAACAATGAAGGCAGACTTTCACTGTGTGATCTGTAATGATCCGTTTCTTTAAACTGGGCGGTTGGAGGCTAGGTAGAGGCCAGATAGAGGCCCAGTGGAGCCCAGGCATAGCGAGCCAGGACTACTCCATACAAGGCCAAAGGTCAAGGGAGGTCAGGGGTCAGGGGTCAAGGATGTAAAAACAGTGGGATAAGGGGAGGAGTACTGAAAGGAATCATTGTGATCTGCAGGACAGGACAGCAGTGAAACAGCGTAGATGGACAACATGCAGGCAGAACACGTTTCATTCAATCCACCCAGCATTCCCATGTAAACAAAACAAACAGAAGCAAATCGGTTAAAAACAAGCAGCTATGTGCCTCGTGTGAGGGACGGAAATGTTAGAGGACGTCAGAGGACACCAACAAACAACTTGGTATTTAGTAGCGTCATGTTGATGTCTAGAGTGTTACCAAACTGTCACACAGGTCAAAAAGAATGTCCAAGAGGTACGCCACCTCCTCCTCGCCTCCTCCTCCTTCTCCTCCTTCTCCTCCTCCTCCTCCTCCTCCTCCTCCTGTTTGCCTACCTCTACTGGCATGTATGGCAGAGGTTTGCCTACCTTTACTGGCATGTATGGCAGAGGTTTGCCTACCTTTACTGGCATGTATGGCAGAGGTTTGCCTACCTTTACTGGCATGTATGGCAGAGGTTTGCCTACCTTTACTGGCATGTATGGCAGAGGTTTGCCTACCTTTACTGGCATGTATGGCAGAGGTTTGCCTACCTTTACTGGCATGTATGGCAGAGGTTTGCCTACCTTTACTGGCATGTATGGCAGAGGTTTGCCTACCTTTACTGGCATGTATGGCAGAGGTTTGCCTACCTTTACTGGCATGTATGGCAGAGGTTTGCCTACCTTTACTGGCATGTATGGCAGAGGTTTGCCTACCTTTACTGGCATGTATGGCAGAGGTTTGTCTACCTCTACTGGCATGTATGGCAGGGGTTTGCCTACCTCTACTGGCATGTATGGCAGAGGTTTGCCTACCTTTACTGGCATGTATGGCAGAGGTTTGCCTACCTCTACTGGCATGGATGGCAGAGGTTTGCCTACCTTTACTGGCATGTATGGCAGAGGTTTGCCTACCTTTACTGGCATGTATGGCAGAGGTTTGCCTACCTCTACTGGCATGTATGGCAGAGGTTTGCCTACCTTTACTGGCATGTATGGCAGAGGTTTGCCTACCTCTACTGGCATGTATGGCAGAGGTTTGCCTACCTCTACTGGCATGTATGGCAGAGGTTTGCCTACCTCTACTGGCATGTATGGCAGAGGTTTGCCTACCTTTACTGGCATGTATGGCAGAGGTTTGCCTACCTTTACTGGCATGTATGGCAGAGGTTTGCCTACCTTTACTGGCATGTATGGCAGAGGTTTGCCTACCTTTACTGGCATGTATGGCAGAGGTTTGCCTACCTTTACTGGCATGTATGGCAGAGGTTTGCCTACCTCTACTGGCATGTATGGCAGAGGTTTGCCTACCTCTACTGGCATGTATGGCAGAGGTTTGCCTACCTCTACTGGCATGTATGGCAGAGGTTTGCCTACCTCTACTGGCATGTATGGCAGAGGTTTGCCTACCTCTACTGGCATGTATGGCAGAGGTTTGTCAGTGTGTGTGTATATGTGTCTGTGTACGCGTGGTCGTGTGTGTGGGGGCCATACAGCCAACAGCGGTTAGCTGAAGGAGCGAAGAGAACAGATGACCTCACGGTAATGGTCACCACGCTGAACAGGATGTGAAAGCTCTACAGCAGCAGAATGTGCAGACGCTAGTTACCCTTGAGGGGTGGGGTGGGGGGGGGGCTGGTGCGGGGGTGGTGGTGGCTGTGGTGATAATGACAGAATAAGTGTCACCCTAACATGGCTTGAAAACCAAACGTGAAAACTGACATCCAATGTCTATCCAAACGATGACTTACCATGTAAAAAATATATTTGTATAGAATTGATTTCAGGTAAAGAGTAATTCAATATGATATTCCTGTGTGTGTGTGTGTGTATGTGTGTGTGTGTGTTTGTCAGTGCCAGAGATAAGTGCAAGCAAGTTCAGCCACCTTTCCAAACAGTGCGTCAGTGCGAGGAGTGCGTTATCAGTGAGGCTGGTTTATGGGACGCTGGGTGCAAACGGTTTTTAGGGGAGATTTTAGGAGACGGGTTTTATTAAACAGATTGGGGTGAGCTAAAGGTAACATTGAGCACATTCTACAGAGAGGTTTGCCTAAAGGGCTGCTTCAGTCCAGTCAAACAGAACAGCAGCTGGGAGGAGGTTAGGAGGGGGAGGGGGGGAGGCTGATGGGGGAGGGGCCATGGTCTGACATGGCTGCCAGGTAGGAGGGGCCAGGGAGGAGGTGGGGGGGGGCACAGAAGAGGGGCAGGACAAGGGAAGAAAAGGCGGGGCCTCAGAAGAGGAGGAAGAGCCATGGAGGAGGGGGCGGGGCATGGAGGGGGAGGGGCATGGAGAGAGAGGGGCATGGAGAGAGGGGGGAGGGGCGAGTAGCTTCCCCAGCAGAGGGAGCTGTAGAACAACCTTCAACAGAACAGACACGGAGGGAAGGACTCCCACTACGATCAGCTAGGAGCAAACTGGGCGGGACAATGGCAGTAGGCTCCCACTGGCCTGCCTCAGGCCCAGCCTCAGGCCCAGCCTCAGGCCCAGCCTCGGGTCAGCCTAGGGCGCGGTGCGGAGCCTAGTGCCATGGGCCCGACGCCACGGCAGAGCACTTTCATCAAACGCCTCCAGACTCCCACCACACACACTGGTAGGACTGGAACTGAGGACCCCCATGGACCCTCAACGAACCCTGCGGACCCTTGACGACCCTCAACGACCCTTGACGACCCTCAACGACCCTCAGAAAGTGTATCTTTCTCTTTTTCCCTGTCGTCTTGCTTCCTCTGTCATCTTTCTGCTCTCCTCTCATTTGATCTCAAGACTAATGTTTTGTTGATATGTGTGCGCTACGTCAGTGTCATTTTATTGGGCATTGCAGGTTTCGTATCGGTGTGATATGTCGGCGGCAATGTAGCCTAGGCCTGTTTATGAGTGTACATGAGGTTGTTAATAGCGTAACTGTATCCAGAAAGTATCAGCGATGCCTGAAAAGTTAAGCCGGACCATCTGTTTGGTCTTCTATTTCCGTGCCTCAGTTTGCAGAGCTACACATGGAACATTGTGAATGTGGTTTGTTAGCAGTGCAGCCTTACAAAGCTTACAGTCACCTTATGGACACTAGCAGCTGGAACTTTAAATGGATCCTTGTCGCTATACTTGGAGCTAGCACAAACTGGTGGTGGTGTGGTGTGGGGTACTGAGACCTGGTCTACCAGTGTGTGGGGTGTCGATCCCTGGTCTACCAGTGTGTGGGGTGTCGATCCCTGGTCTACCAGTGTGTGGAGTGACGAGGCCTGGTCTACCGGTGTGTGGGGTGTCTAGGCCTGGTCTACCAGTGTGTGGGGTGTCTAGGCCTGGTCTACCAGAGTGTGGGGTGTCGATCCCTGGTCTACCAGTGTGTGGGTAGGGTTGATGAAAAGCCCCGGGCAATGAGGTGCCATGCGATCAGCACAGCGGTCGTGCAGAAACGAAGTCTAACCTCAGAATCCCCGGCCTAGAAAGCCCACGGCAACACAAGAGAAGAGAACAGGAAACACAGTTAACACAGCTGCAGCTGAGCCACATCCCTGCTAAACACAGCACATCCTTATTTAACATCCCTGCTAAACACAGCACATCCTTATTTAACATCCCTGCTAAACACAGCACATCCTTATTTAACATCCCTGCTAAACACAGCACATCCTTATTAAACATCCCTGCTAAACACAGCACATCCTTATTAAACATCCCTGCTAAACACAGCACATCCTTATTAAACATCCCTGCTAAACACAGCACATCCTTAATAAACATCCCTGCTAAACACAGCACATCCATATGGCACATCCCTTCTAGCACAACACATATCCTTATGACGTATCCCTACAAACACAGCAAATATCCTACCAACACACACCCCTTCTAATGCAACACACACCCCTTCTAATGCAACACACATCCCTTCTAATGCAACACACATCCCTTCTAACGCAACACACATCCCTTTCTAACTCAATATACATCCCTTCTAGCACAACACACACCCCTATGACACATCCCTACAAACACAGTCAATATCCCTACCAACACAACACACATCCTTGCGGAAAATGGTACACATCCCTCCTCAAGACAACACAACAAACATCCCTATCAACACAAAACACAATTCTTCTAACACAACACACATTGCTTCTCAACAAAACACACATCCCTTCTAAAAAACACACACACCTCCTGAACACAACATAACACACATCCCATCCCTACCCCACAACAGACAGGTGAGACTACATGATCAAAAATGCAACATTTTCAGGTGGTCCTCCACTCATCGGTCTGCACCTGTAGGACAGAATGTTCTGGGGTCTCTTGTACGGGTGGAATTATTGTCATAGTATTATCATGACAAGATCTGACGATAACATGCATTAAAGAGATCAAGTGTAGATGTTTGTAGATTTATGACATTCCTACTGGTAAGATGCACTTTAATGACTGAAAATGTTTCCTGT
>BROE01000019.1:9882106-9922106 GCA_036571765.1 Plecoglossus altivelis
AGAGCCAGCCCTGTCACAATGTGCTGCCTCAAAGAAAACCACGACAATCCAAAACAGAAGCAAATGTAACAAGGCAAAATGATCAAGGGTGGAGAAGAAGGACAGGTGGAGGTGGAGAAGAGGAAGGCAGGAAGAACAGGGTCAGATGTCTTACCAAAGAGAGATACTCTGTGCCTTACCAGAGCGGCCATTTTACAGAAGATACTACAAACAGGAGGAAGAAATGGAAGAAGAGAGGAGGGGAGGGAAGGAGAAAAAAAGAGGGAAGGAGGAAAGGAGAGGAAAGAAGAGCAGGAAAAGATGGTGAAGACAAGCAGGTATAAAGTGAAAGTTGCAAAGCAACAGAAAGTGAAAGTGAATGATTACAGAGAATATTCTTGTGGATATCTGAACACATCCAATACATTGGTAATTTCTTAAACTGCTGATTAGATTTTCTGTGGTCTGTATCTTAGTATATGATGAAACATTTAGGCAGAGAGAGACAGACAGAATGACAGACATAAAGAGCGACAGAGAGACTAGTACCTAGCGATCATTTCTTTCTCTTTATTGGAGGAATGGCCTCCGCTCCCCAGAACCTTGGCTGGCGTAGACAGGAAGTACAGACAGTGGTTTTTGAAGTACTGGTTAATGAGAGGCATCAGAATCTGAGGACACAGAGAGAGACACAGAGAGAGACAGAGAGAGAGAAAGAGAGGGAAAGAGAGAGAGAGCCAGAGAGAGACAGAGAGGGAAAGAGAGAGAGAGACAGACAGGGAAAGAGAGACAGAGAGAGAAAGAGAGACAGAGAGAGAGAGAGAGAGAGAGAGAGAGACAGAGAGAGAAAGAGAGACAGAGAAAGAGAGAGAGACACAGAGACAGAGAGAAAGACAGAGAGAGAGAGCGAGAGAGAGAGAGAGAAAGAAAGAAAGAAAGAAAGAGAGACAGAGAAAGAGAGAGAGCATGAGGACCATCTCACAGCAAGCTCTGTTCTCTCCCCACACCCACCATGACACCATGTCTGACCTTGGCGAAGAACTTGATCTCCTGTTCATGTGGAGACTTCTCCACCCTCCCACTGCTCACCACAGCCTCTGCATACACACACACACACACAAACACACACACACAGACACACACACACACACAGACACAGACACACACACACACGACGATTATACAAGAACACTATGCCAGAACAGCCTCCTATGGAACCATCCGGACTGCAGCCAATGCACACGACACCATCACTCCTCGATGACATCACTATCTCCCGCCCCTCAGTACCCAGATGAGCGATGAACTCCTGGGCGATATCCATCCACTTCAACAGCTTCTGCAGGAATCCGTACGCAAAGCGCTTCTCGATGGACGATATGTCCGACTCCATGTCCTTCATCCCCCTGTGAGCAGAAGAATCAACAATAACACATTTTATTTGTAGATTTTACACGCCTATCTTGCCCTTCGAGTGTCGAAAGTACAGCAGGATTCTTCAAGATCAGTCCGAGTAACCACTGTGGAGTGACCACGGTGCGAATCCCCCCCCCCGTACCTGGTGACGGCGTAACCGTTAAGCTGCAGGAACTTTAGCAGCTCGTGAGCCTTCTCTCGGTCCCTCGCCTTCTCCTTGGCCGTCAGGGTGTCGTAGGGAACCAGCAGGGGGTGCGAACCGCCTCCTGCACGCACAGGAAACAGACAGGTCAGTCAAATCTTCATCCGACAGACTGCTGCACGCCTGGTTGGAGAAGGAGCGACCTTTCACCTTTAGACTGCAGTTCCATCTTCTTCTTTCTGCCCCAGGTGTTGTGGTAATTTTCAGCTAGCTGCTCAGCCATGGACTGCACCGTACATCAAGTTGTATCAATGTAAATTAATCCAAATAATGTTTTGATCATGTATCATTAATTTCTATGTTTAAATATGTTTTATACATTTTATTTCTAATCATTTATATGCTTAAAACTACTTATAAATTTCTACATTTGTTGATATTTATTATTAATTGTCACGTGAAAGCAAAGCGATAAACAAACATCTGGTCCAGTAGTTGGCGACGTTGCCACACCTGCAGGTCTCTTGAGAGGGTCATGTGAGAGATTTCTATTGGCTGAGGGCTGTAGCCGTGGCTGGGGTCATAGGTCGCCTAAAACGCAAACAGTTGTTAGACTGTGTTCTTTTTGGAATCACTGATTGGTTGATTTAGAGACCGGCGTCTTCTCTGACTGTACCTGTGCCGTCTGGGAGATCTTCCTAGCTGCCTTCTTCTTCTCTGCTTTCTCCTCCTCTCCTCCATCTCTCGCTTTGTCTAAGGTCCACTCCCACGCCAGCATAGCCTTGACGGACTCCTTGATTGGCCAGCGGTAGATCTCTTTGTCCTATCGGGGGAGAGGTGAAGATGTCAGATCTGATGAAGAGACAGAGTGGAGACTGGGAGGACGTGAAGACGAACCTTCTCGGAGAAGGTCTTGTAGGGTCGGAGCATGGGGTGGGTCTTTGCATTTTCATCCAACAGCTCCCCATATGTCCAGTTGTTCTGAATCTACAGACGGACGCGCACGCAAATGTTTATCGTTTTAAAAAATTACAAATTTTCCCCCCTGATCATCGCCAAAAAAAAGCCAAAATTCTTGGATGTCACATGTTAATGAAAGTCACCTTTTCGAACGCCCACTTGTCGTGCGTGAGCTCAGCATATTTGTTGATGAAGCCGTCCAGTCTCTCAGGAATTATAGTGCTGTGTTTGAACAAAACAGGGTCTCATTGACTGAACTAGCTATAACTACTACTATCTAACCAAATCTCAGGGCGTTCACCCCTTAACTCCCAGAGAACTTGCAACTTAGCAACAAAAGCTCAGGACGTTCACCCCTGAACTCCCAGAGAAGTTGTCTTACTTGGTGGTATCCACAGGTTTAGGGTCGAAGTTTCCCTCTGCGTCCACCGAAGCCGCCTTCTTCTCCGTCTTGGACGAGTAGCTGGCGTCCACGTAGTCCGGAGGGATGGCGCCGGCGATGGCGCAGATGCACGGCATGGCGATCTTGAACATCTCCGCGTCGAATTTCTGCGAGGAGGAAGAGGGTCATTGAGGTCACTCGTCGTCGTCACGGGAGCAGAGACGTCATGTTTGGACAGGATTGGCTGAGACCTTGTGAGCCAGAGACTCGAAGATGCCCCAGAACAGCTTGCGGGTAAGGTGAAGCTCCTCCTCAGACGACACTCCGAAGTTGGCCCAGCCATTGGGTAAGCAGTAGTACTTCCAACAGCGCTCGTAGTGATTGGTCAAAAGCTGCGGGGTAAACACCAACACCGTCAGCCA
Organism: Plecoglossus altivelis; assembly: GCA_036571765.1. Lineage (NCBI taxonomy): Eukaryota > Metazoa > Chordata > Actinopteri > Osmeriformes > Plecoglossidae > Plecoglossus > Plecoglossus altivelis. Next base: position 9,885,408 of record BROE01000019.1, read on the forward strand.
ATCAAGAAGCTCATCTTGATCAGCCAATCAATCACAGAAGGGTGTGTCATTCTAAGGCTGTTGTCGAGAAGAGATGTTGCACCTTCAGCGGCATTTTGGCGTACTCGTTGAGAATAGGCACGTCAAACACCAGCCTCCTGAGCAAGTGTTGCAGCATGGACGGACGCAGGTACCTCGAAAAGAAAAATGCTCAATACTTTATCCTCCTATTTTGTAAAATAAAACTAACAACAAACTGACTTGGGAGAACCTTACTTGCACAAGGACATGAGACACTCCTCGATGACGTCCCTCTGGGCTTTGGTGAAGGCACGGCCGCGGGACAGCCGGTAGATGGTGTGCAGCATGGAGTCGATCATGATAGCTCGGTGATCCGTGCCGGCAAAAAGAGGGGCGCATTTGGTGATGAGTGGCAGAACGGCCGAGCACAGGTAGCGGTTCAACGCCAGAGCCATCTCCGTGGTGCAGAACGCCACCTGAAGAAGACGAACTCAGATCGTCAGGAGGTCAGGACTGGAGGTTAACCTGAGGGAAGTCGTGGCCTAATGGTTAGGGAGTCGGGCTTGTAACCTTCAAGTTGCTGGTTCGATTCTCGCACCGGCAGGAATTGAAGGTGGGGATTGTGAATAAACAGCACTGTCTCTGCCTTCGATACCATGACTGAGGTGCCCTTAAGCAAGGCACCGAACCCCCAATTGCTTCCTGGGCGCTGGAGCAATAGCTGCCCACTGCTCTGGGTGTATGTTCACTGTGTGTGAGTGCGGTTGCCCACTACTCACTGCCGTGTGTGCACTTGGATGGGTTAAATGCAGAGGTAAATTTCGAGCACGGGTGACCATACTTGAGAATACGTCACTTCACTAAATTCACTACTTTGGGAGTATCCTGGAGGGTCAGGCTGAGGAGAGTAGGTTTTGTACCCGACAATCAAGCGTTGTTCGGGGGAAGCTTACCGTGTCTAGAGATGCTGCCGCCCTCATGTCTGGCAGGAAGCCCACCTCCAGCACGTGCAGCAGGAAGTCCTGGTTATCGATGCCGTAAACACGGTCCAGGAACAGCACCATGGGAGCCTTGTGGTCCGGAACGAAACTGGCGGACATTTTGGGTTCGATGATGCTGTTGTCTAGAAGACAAACACAGAAGGATACTTTAAAAAAATGTTCATTGAATTTAATTATTTAATGTCATTCAGATCTAACTTCTAGGGAAAAACACACAGGGCGAAACATCATTCAACCAAGTCTACTTTTTCTACTTCATAACAAACTGCCGTCTGCATGACAGGAAGTGACCTTTTCCGAAAGCAGGGATCTGCACCGACAGGCTGATGACCCCCACCAGGTCCTCGATGGGCACCAGGGAGCGCAAGATGGCCCTGATCCGGAGCGCTTCTCCCTTCCCTGCCTGGATCAGCTGTGGACCGCAAGAACAAACAAGCTTAGACCGGCTACACCCGACTGCTCATGCGTTTGTGTCGTTTTGTATAATTCTGCGCTGTAGGCACAGGCATGGGTGTGGTGTGGATATACTCAGTAGTATTACAGTGTAGTTGTTCTACGGTATTACAGTACACACAGTACAGTATATAAACAGAAGGAATATTTGTAAACTTTGACCAGATGTGGATGAGAGCAGTCTACTGACATGCATCTCTGGAGCACAGCGCCCCAACAGGTCGATCAGAGCAGAGTAGAACGACATGATGGCGTTCCCCAGATGGACACGGTTCTCCTCGTGCTGTTCCTCTCCTCCGAACCTGGCAGGAAGTAGACAGGAAGCAGGCAGGAAGTAGACAGGAGGCAGACAGGAAGTAGATAGGAGGCAGACAGGAAGCAGACAGGAAGCAAACAGGAAGCACACAGGATGAAAGAGTGTAGAACCAGCTAGAAGCGAGTAGGATGAGATGTCTTGATGAGAAATATCAAGCGAACCATCGCCGCCTTCCTCGCCACGGAGCGCGTGCGGAGCTTACATGGGGAAGCGTCGGTCCTTCTTGACGGTGGGTCCGTCCCTGGCCGGGTCCTCGGAGATCTTAATGGCCTCCTCGATGGCGGCCAGCAGCCCGTTCCCCCCCTCCCCCCTCAGGGCGGGGCCGAAGCACTCGGGCCTCCGGATAAGCAGGCGCACCACCACGTTGGCATTCTCCTCCACGCTCTCTCCTGTGAGGCAACACACACACACACGGACTCACAGAGTGAACAGTGGGAGAACTACAGTAAACAGCACCTGACGAGGCTGCTAGAGTGAAGCACCAACCGTTGACGAAGACGGCGAAACGCAGGAAGTCCAGGTACTTCTCCCCTCCGCACGGGTTCCAGCCGATGTCAGGGTAACCCTTCGCCATTAGCATGGGGCAACTCTGCAGGCCGCAGCCAGCCAGGTACTTCACCACCTGGGAGGAGACATGAGGAGACAGCACTCTGAGACCAGGACTGCAGACAGTGCTGTGTCAAACAAGAAGCAGGAAGTATGGTACCTTCTCCAGGTCCTGCTCCTGCAGAGCCAGCGCTAGCTCGTTGTTGTCGATGCAGGAAGCTGCCGCCACGTCAAGTGGGGTGGAGCCTCGCACACCTGAGAGAGATGCAACACAGATTGTAAGCGATATGTGACAGAAAGAGCAGGGAGAGGGAGAGAGAGAGACAGAGAGAGAGACAGAGAGAGAGAGAGGCAGAGAGAGAGACAGAGAGAGAGAGACAGAGAGAGAGAGACAGAGAGAGAGAGACAGAGAGAGACAGAGAGAGAGACAGAGAGAGAGAGAGAGAGAGAGAGAAATTTGATGGTTGCCCACCCAGGCCGATGCCACTGTTCTGAAGCAGGTAGCTGAGGTGATCGAACATGGAGCGCTGGTTCTGTCTGCTGATGCGGCAGAAGTAGCACAGGAACCGACAGCAGTTGGTCACCATGCGAGGGAACCTGATCTCCTGAAGCAAAGGAACACGCACGTGTGTCAACAGACTGGTGGAAAAAGGAAAGCTCTCGTATCACGTAAAAATCGTTCCACCGAGAGGAGATGTGCGACGTACCTTTGAGTCTCCTCCACCTAGCACGTTGACCATCACCTCCATCACCGTCTCATGCATGCCCAGCGCACGCATCAGGTTAGGGTGCTGGTAGAACACCTTGTTACTCATGATGTCCCTGATGGAGGGAAAGAGGGGGATGGAGGGATGAGAGAGGAAAGATGGAGAATGAGGGAGGGAGGGAGAGATAGAGAGACAGGAGTGAGCACATGTTACTCCCCAGTTCTCCCTGTGTCATATCAAGTAAGCACTCGTACACCCTGGGGTGTGAACTTGGGAAGCGTAATATAATCGGCGTCCATATCGATATCGTCAATATCGGTATCGTCAATATCGGTATCGTCAATATCGGTATCGGCCATATCTTATCGGCCATATCGGTGCATCCTTAGCGTAAACCTCAGCTTTCTGCTAACCCGATACTCTGGATCATCAGCCTTTCCTCCTCAGGGCCCATCTGGACGATAAGGAGTGAGCGAATCTGGCCCAGACACTCCAGCAGATCCATGGTATCCTGGACCGACACAGCGTTGATGGTGTAGGCCTTGGGCAGGGCTCTAATCAGCTCTCCCAGCCCGTCGTACTGGCGGTGGAGCAGGCTGAACATGAGACGCACCAGCTCAGGGTTCTGGATGAACGATTCCTGGGCCCAGTGGATCATGGTGTGGGAGATGAGCCCCTGGAGGGTGCCTGGAATAGAAGTAGGGAGGGATGTTGAGTTCAGGTGTTATGATATATAACGTCTAAATCATGGGTCTCCAACTCTAGTCCTGGAGAGCTAACACCCTGTAGGTTTTTACTTCAACTGCACATAATGTAGCCTCGTTCATGAAGGTAATTAGTAGAATTAGTTGTGCTAAATTAAGGTTAAAGCGAAAACTGTCCGGATGGCAGGAAGGCCAGGAATAGAGTTGGAGACCCCTGGTCTAGATAAAGACAGGAAGGTTGAGTGTAAGTAGATCTGGGGACAGGTTCTGGGGAGAGGATGTGGGGTGAGGATGTGGGGTGAGGATGTGGGGAGAGGATGTGGGGTGAGGATGTGGTGTCAGGTTCTGGGGTGAGGATGTGGTGTCAGGTTCTGGGTTCTTGTTCTCATGACTCACTGGGTTTGGTTTCTTCGTCAGGTTTGCTCTCCTCCTCCACCTTCTTCCCTCGGATGTTCCTGACCTTCTCCAGCATACGGAGCAGCCTTCCCCTGAGTGAGTTATCCACCTCCTCCTCTTCTTCCTCCTCCTCGATATGCACTCCTTCAAAGAAGACACGCCGCAGTTAAACAGCCAACATTCCTGATACACAGCTGGGGTTGTAGATGGTGAGGTGTGTGTGGGGTAGATGGTGAGGTGTGCGTGGGGTAGATGGTGAGGTGTATGAGCCCTCTGACAGGCTGCTCACCACAGTGGGACAGCAGGTCTTTGTGGAACGCCAGCAGCCCATCACGGACGTCATCAGGCACCGGGCACTCGTCGTCCTCCGAGCAGTTTTTGAAGTTCATCAGCATGTTGACCTGAAACAGGAAACGACATCAGAAACCGTATCGACGGACTCGCTGTGGACAGACAGCGCCCGAACGACGCTCCAGTCAGGAAGTTAAGAGACGTACCTGCTCTTGAGGCGGAGAGCGAAACTCGCGGGTCTTGCGCGCCGTCTCGGCGGCGCTCATGGTGAAGGCCAGCATGAGCTCGTTGTAGCGATGGCGCTGGTCGGACTGGATCTGGGTGACGAACTGGTCTGAGAAGGCGATGATGGCCTCCACTCGGTGGCGTAGCTCACAGTCACAGAAGTACTGCAGGAGAGTACACATCTGGGGGAGATGGAGAGGTGTTAGGCAGGAAGGACAGGTCGCTGGTGTTGGCATTTAGAAGCAACACACATACACACACACCTTCAATTTGACACACAAGCATGCACTTGCAGTTTGACAACACACACCTGGAGTTTGACAACACACACACACCTGGAGTTTGACAACACACACACACACACACACCTGAAGTTTGACAACACACACACACCTGTAGTTTGACCACACACACACACACCTGGAGTTTGACAACACACACAAACACCTGGAGTTTGACAACACACACACACACCTGCAGTTTGACCACACACACACACACACACCTGGAGTTTGACAACACACACACACACACCTGGAGTTTGACCACACACACACACACACCTGGAGTTTGACGGACTCAGGTAGCTTCATGTGCAGCAGACCCTCCTGTACGCCCGTGTCTCCCTCTGAATCAGTAGTCTTCTCCTCCTTCTCCTCCTTCTCCACCTCTCCCTCTGCCTTCTTCACATCCCCTGCTTCTTTCTCTTCATTACCTGGCTCCTCCTCCTCCTCCTCTTCCTCCATCTCCAACTCTTCATCCTCTTCGCCCATCCCTTCATCTTCAGTCTCCTCTTCTCCTTCCTCCTCCATTCCCTCTTCCTCCTCCTTGGCCTCCTCCCCTTCCTCTTTCAGGGCCAGTTTTTGAGCGTCCTCTGTCTTCTTCTCTCCCTCCTCCTCAGGCGGTGCTTCAGTCTCGGAGCTGAACACAGTGGGCTCAATCATCTTCAGGATGTGCTTGACGTCTTCGTCGTCAAACACGCCCATGATGAGTAGAGTGCTGATGAGCTTGAGGATGGGAACGAAATGAAACTCAACGCTGCCCCCTACAGGGTCTCTCATGGCCTGCCCGCCGTCTTGCACAGCCTCCGTCAACATAGTCAAGGCCTTGGACTTCATAACCTGCAGCAGGAAACAAACAGGAAGTTAGTGGGACCAGCACAGGAAGTCCTTCCCTTCTCCCATCGTCCACCTGGTGCAGCTCACCTGCAGGGGGAAGGTGGGGCTGAGGGTGTAGATGTCCAGGTTGGTGCCCACGAACCCGGTGGGAGAGAAGTGGAGCTTAGGGCGGAGGCAAGTTGTGAGGCCCACCCCTGGGAGGGCATGGGCTTTGTCGGCATCCGAATCGGAGTACAGCGTGATGCTACGAGTGTCGTCCGTCATGGGCACGATGAACTCCTTGTTGGTCATCAGTCGGTTCCTCTTGGCCGACTCCAGGTGGATGCTAATCAGCAGGTCGTAGTAGCCGCTCCTGATTGGCCCCGGAAGGTAGGTGTTCTCAATGGCGTAGAAGAGTTGGGATTCGTCAACGTGGCTGCAAAGGGCGTGGGCCACGCGGTTGTTGCCTAGCGCGCACACAGAACCGTACAGCTTGAGGGTGTGGTAGTGGAACTTGAGCATATCCATCCTTTCAGATAGCTCCAGGATATCAATGCACCTGAGAAGAGCACAGATGACCAGGAGATCAATAAGACACGGTTATCTTTCACAAAAGCAACCAACATTAGGTTGGTTTAAGTGCACTTCTAAGGGCATAGGTGAAGCCTTCTGTGGCACTGCTTGTAAAAAGAGCTATCCACATTTGATTTGGTTTGACATGCTCTTCATAGTTGTTAGCAGGACCGGACATGACGCTGTCGAGTACCAAGTTAGCGCTAACGTAACACGGTGATAAGGTAATGGCGCGAGAATTGTTTATGCCTGTCTGCTGCAGGAGGTTCTAGGTTCTAACAGGTTCTAGTGCAGGTTCTAGTGCAGGTTCTAGTGCAGGTTCTCCTACCTGTTCTCCTCAGGGATGTGAAGAGCCATCATGGTAAGAGGTTCTCTGCACTCCACCCTCCAGCCGTGCCTTTCATTTACGCGTCGCGTCTCCGGCGACAGGAAGTGGTTGGGCATTCGGCTCCATATGACCGGTGTCAGCATCTGGACGTCCAGGCGGGGGGGGCACTGAGGAACCGGGTTCTTCCGCTCGCTGCGGAACATGGCTGCTGAGATGGGCATGATGTTCTGAGGAGAGAGGAGAGAGAGGCAGGGTGAGGGTGGGAGGTTGGGTGGAGCAGGGGGGGTGAGGAAGGGGTCAGGGGGGGGAGGAAGGAGGGTGGACAGGAGGTGGGGAGACAGGGAGGGCAGAAGGGGAGGAGAGGGGAGACAGGGAGGGCAGGAGGGAGGACAGAGAGGGAAGGAGGTGAGAGAGGAGAAAGAAGAGACATGTGGGGAGGAGGGGTGGGAGAAGGGGAGACATGGAGGGCAGAAGGGCGGGAGGAGAGGGGAAAATAGGGAGGGGCATTAGGTGGTCTCTGACCTTAAGCTTGCCCAGTTCCACCTGTATCATGTTCTGACTGGACGGCAGGACGAATACAGCTGGGAACAGTTTAGTGTTCGGTTCCACCTGAAGCAGGTACCACGAGGGAAACCACAACATCAGTTTGAGAACTACTTGAAAAGTACCATATTTCAACGCTACAGTTGAATAAAAACTCTGATCGCATACTGCATTTCGGAAGCACAATATCATATAAAACTCATCAAAAATGTGTTACATTATCAACAAAAGTTTTCGACCAATCTATTCGCTCTACCTGGTAGAAAGTGTTGATCTCTTTCCCATTGGCTGTGAAGGTCATGAGACCTGTGTCCAAGTCGATGAGGCAGCCAATCACAAAGTCCTCCTGGCTGATGCGTGTTTGCTGGGAGCTGCTGAACTCCCCTCCCAAACACCATGTAGCAGACTTACTGGCCGCGTTCATACTGGGGGGAGGAGAGGGGAAATAGGGAGGGCAGGTGTCTCTGACCTTAAGCTTGCCCAGTTCCACCTGTATCATGTTCTGACTGGACGGCAGGACGAATACAGCTGGGAACAGTTTAGTGTTCGGTTCCACCTGAAGCAGGTACCACGAGGGAAACCACAACATCAGTTTGAGAACTACTTGAAAAGTACCATCTTTCAACGCTACAGTTGAATAAAAACTCTGATCGCATACTGCATTTCCGAAGCACAATATCATATAAAACTCATCAAAAATGTGTTACATTATCAACAAAAGTTTTCGACCAATCTATTCGCCCTACCTGGTAGAAAGTGTTGATCTCTTTTCCATTGGCTGTGAAGGTCATGAGACCTGTGTCCAAGTCGATGAGGCAGCCAATCACAAAGTCCTCCTGGCTGATGCGTGTTTGCTGGGAGCTGCTGAACTCCCCTCCCCACACCATGTAGCAGTTACTGCGCTTCATACTGACACACACACACACACACACTCACGGTCAGGCTCATAGCACAGTCTGATATCTCCCTCTGAAGTTGTGTTTCCGTCTGTGTGTGTGAGAGTGTGTGTGAGAGTGGAGGTGTGTGTATATCTCTGTGTGTACATGTTTGAGAGTGTGTGTGCGGGCATGTGAGTATCTGTGAGTATGTGTGTCTGTGTGTGAGAATGTGTGTATGTGAGTGCCTGTGTGTATATCTGTGAGAGTGTGTGTATCTGTGTGTGTGACTATGTGTATATGTGTCTTGTGTGTAACTGTGTGTATATGTGTGTGTGTGTATATGTGTGTGTATATGTGTGTGTGTGTATATATGTGTGTGTGTATATGTGTGTGTGTATATGTGTGTGTGCATATGTGTGTATATGTGTGTATATGTGTGTGTGCATATGTGTGTGTATATGTGTGTATATGTGTGTGTCTACAGGCACCTGTCATGGATGTTGCCTTTGTCGTCTCCCACGGTCACCGTCACGTTCCTGACCTTGCTGAGGTCGAAGTGGGGGTCGTACTGGTGGTAGTCAGGGGTGATCCAGCCCACCCAGACCCCACTGGGCTCCTGACCCGCGAACACACGCACCGAGTAGTAATACTGCAGGAGCAACACACGACTCAACATCACAGTCACGCACAAGCGAGATCAAACATAACACAGCCTGGGAAAAAAACTCAAGTGTAAATAACCGACACACCCTCAGTTTTGAGGATAAAATAAGCGGTCTCGCACACGTTTAAAACAAACCTACGCCCCTGCAACAACCACCAGAACAGTTTGAAGTTGAGTTGAACTTGAGGTTGAAGCCATAATATTCTCCAAAAAGAGTGACTTCCTGTCCCCGGATCAGAGTCGTGATGAGCAGGCTAAGAGGGCCTCACCGTGGTGGTGTTGAGGATAATGTCCACATCGTCACGATCGTCAGGAACCACGTCTTCCATCAGCCGAGGCATGCTGGGAACCACAGGAGCCGGGGTGAACGCAGCCTTCTTAGCCTTGAAGAGGAACCTGAAGAACGTTCCCCCGTTAGAGACGAGTGGAGAACCCACACGCATGCATGTTCTGTTTACAGAGATGTGTAAGTATGGAACGCAAGCAGACTTCTAATGTCTGGGGTCTGCTTGATGATGTTTCATGCTTCCCTGGAGGAAGGCTGTTTAGACTTTAATATGATACTGTCACGTATCACGATTTGAAATCACAAATAAAACACACTTGACTTGAAGGATCTGCACACGAGATCGTCCAGAACTCTCCTCACCCCATCTCCCTCACGTCTCCTCCCCCCTACTCCCTCACCTCTCCTCACCCCTCACCCCATCTCCCTCACCTCACCTCTCCTTACCCCCACCCCCTTACCTCTCCTCAGCCTTTCTCCCTGACCACTCCTCACCTCTCCTCACCCCTTTTCCCTGAGCTCTCCTCACCCCTCCTCCCTGACCTCTCCTCACCCCTTCTCCCTCACCTCTCCTTAGAGACGAGTGGAGAACCCACACGCATGCATGTTCTGTTTACAGAGATGTGTAAGTATGGAACACAAGCAGACTTCTAATATCTCTGGTCTGCTTGATGATGTTTCATGCTTCCCTGGAGAAAGGCTGTTTAGACTTTAATATGATACTGTCACGTATCATGATTTGAAATCACAAATAAAACACACTTGACTTGAAGGAGTCGCACACGAAGATCGTCCAGAAATTCCTTCACCCCCGCTATCTCCCTCACGTCTCGCTCCCGCCTCCCCCCTACTCCCTCCACCTCTCCTCAACCCTATCACCCATTCTCCCTCACCTCTACTTACCCCCCCCCTATACCCCTTCTCACTCCCCTCTTCACCTGACATCTCCTCACCTTCTCCCTCACTCTCACACCATTCTCTCCTTCCTCAACCCTTCTGAGCTCTCTCAACTCCTTCCGAACTCTCATCAACTTTCCTCAATCTCCCACCTTCTCCTCACTCTAATCATTCCTCAAGCGCCTTTTCCTCTTCCTCACCCTCTGCCTGGCCTTCCTCACCTCCTACCCTCCTCCGAAGCTCTTTTTTCCACTTTTCCGCCCAAAAATCCCCCCTTTTGTTTTTCTTTTTTTTTTTTCCCCCCCCCCCCCCTCAATATCTCCCCACTCTCCTCAACCCCTTCTCCCTATATCTCCCCCAGCCTCTCCAACACCATTCTCCCCACCTTTACCTCACACCATCCATCCTCACCCCTTCTCCCTCACCTCTCCTCACCCATTCTCCCTCACCTCTCCTCACCTCTCCTCCCTGAGCTCTCCTCACCCCTCCTCACCCACCTCTCCTCACCCCTTCTCCCTCATCTCCTCACCCTTTCTTCTTGCTCTTCTCTGTTGATGCATCCTTCTCATTCTCTCCTCCTTTAGCCGGCGTCTCCTTCGGCACTGATGGCTCCTTCTCCTTCTCCTCCTGCTCCTTCCGAGTGGCCGACTTCTTCAGCACCTCGAAGTCGGAGTCGGGGTCCACCTCCAGGACCTCGTCCTCGGGGATGGTGAGGGTGCGGGTGAGGGGCGTGGTGCCGGCTGGAACCTTGAAGGTCTCGTGGAACTCCACGGGCATGCTCAGTCGGAGGAAGAGCAGGTCTGTGTTGGCGTTCTGGGAGCCGTAAGTCTTGTGAGTGACCTTCAGGCAGGGGGCGCTGTCCACCGTACCGTCCACGCGAGATATCTACCAGAACAGACGAGGAAGTCAGTCGCAGACACAACTGAAAGGAGAGTCGTTAACCGGATGTATGAGACAAGACAGGAGGACTTGGGGAACGTAAGCTCACCTCCATGTGATTGTGTTCCGGGGGCACGGGGATGAACTGAGGCAGGCTCTTGCTAAACCACATGGTGATGTCTCTCTTCATGTTGATGGCGAAGGGTTCGAATCCCTCCTGCAGGCCGCAGATGGTGAAGTAGCGCAGGCTACTGACGTTCTGACCCAGGTTGATCCGGCCCACCTGAGACATGCCCAGACTGCACACCGGCAGGAAGCCTGACAAGGACAGTGACATGAGTTCAGCTTGGTGGTTAGAGTATTTAACCGCAGGTTGACAGGATGAATGTTCAGAGGACAGGTGTGGTTCAGTGTCTCCCTTTTCGTTGCTTTGGTAACCGCGGCGTCTGCTAAACGAACATTCCGTTCCAGTGAGGTATGAATGAGGTCTGTGAAGAGAAACCCACCGTCTCCGATCTCAATATCCTTGAAGGCCATCTCCGACCCCGAATCACTGATCAGCATCTCCCCGTTCAGGGTGAACATGATGTTCTGTTCCGTCAGGTCGATCATGCAGCCGACCACATCCCCCGACAGCCACTGACGCCCAAACGACTCGTTCCCTACATGCCAGCGCTGAGCCTGTGGGGGGGAGGAGGGGGGGGTGGGGAACATCAGGGGGCCGGCTCACGAACGCACGCTTTCTCAAAGTCTGGTGTTATTCCGAGGACAAGGTGGAGGGCCGCCCGTCGTACCTTGAAGCCGTTGAAGACGTAGGCGAGGTCGTCAGCGCCCAGCTCGGTGTCGGCTCGTACGCTGGGCCGGGCCCAGCCCACTCTCATCTCCCCCACTGTCACCGCCTCAAACTCAAAGTACCACTTCCCTTGGCTCACGGCGTACGACTTCTCCGCCCTGAAGACTCGGATCTTATCTGAACGAGAGCTACCTGGCCCGTGTCCACCTAGACAGACACAAACATGGAAACACACGTACACACACCTTTTCCGATTCTGTATAGCATGTCAGAGGCCTAAACATCCTAGCAGATAGAAGTTGTGTGTTTTAGAGCAGGGGTGTCGAGCTCCGGTCCTCGAGGGCCGCTGTCCTGAAGGTCCCTGCTCCAGCACACCTGATTCTAATGATGATTCGTTATCAGGCTTACACAGAGCTTGATAACAACCCATTCATTTGAATCAGGTTTGCTGGAGCAGGGACCTTCAGGACAGCGGCCCTCGAGGACCAGGATTGGAGACCCCTTGTTTTGGAGTGAGGCACCGTCAGACGAAGGTGAGAGAAACTCACTGCTCTCCTGGTCTGGGGGCTCGATGTTGTACCCGTAGCCAATCAGAGTACGGACGGCCGCGCAGACCGTGTCCCTATTGGTTTTCTTGGTCTTGTCGTCCAGGAGGTTATACGGCACCAGACGAGGGTTACGCTTGTTCATGATGTCCTGGACGAAGAGGACAGCGGTGAAAGAGAAGTCATTTATCTCTCATTGTCTAAAGCGGCTTGTCTCTGCTGCGCTGAGCGAAGAGGTGTGCTCCGTTACCCGAACGATGCTGTAGCCATGGTGAAACACGTTACCTGGACGACGCTGCAGCCATGGTGAAACACGTTACCTGGACGACGCTGTAGCCATGGTGAAACACGTTACCTTGACGACGCTGTAGCCATGGTGAAACACGTTACCTGGACGATGCTGTAGGTCCAGCCCTGGCGAACACGGTCCCTCGCCCACACGTTGTGTCCATTCTCTGCCAGACGCTCCACCAGGGTGTTCTGATTGGGCGTGAGCTTGACGTGACTGAGGTCCAAAGGAGCGGGCTTGTAGCCACTGCTCATCACGTACCTGGTGGAACGTGGTAGAACGTGGTTAAATGTGGTGGAACGTGGTGAAATGTGGTGGAACGTGGTAGAACATGGTGAAATGTACTGAAACATGGTAGAACGTGGTGAAATGTAGTGGAACATGGTAGACCGTTTTGGAACATGGTAGAATGTGAAAGAACATGTTAGAACGTGGTGGAACATGGTATAACATGGCAGAATGTGAAAGAACGTGGTAGAACATGGTGGAACATAGCTGATCGCGGTAGAACAGCGTAGAACATGGCCCCTGCCCTGTACTGATGGTTGAACGTGTGGCATCCTGCAGCAGTGTGTGACTTACGTCTTCGGCAGCTTGATCTTTTTCAGGTTCTCCTCTGCTTTCTCGTCTCCCATGCCCACGTGACAGCCCAGCGCCAGCAGAGTCCTTCACACAACACACAGACCATGAAAGTCTGGCAAGGGCTGACATGACACAGAGAGTGTGAGAGTGAGAGAGAGAGACGGAGAGGGACAGAGAGAGAGAGATGGAGAGAACGAGAGAGAGGGGGGGCGAGACAGAGAGAGACAAAGACAGACTGACACAGAGACATAGAGAGAGACAGAGAGACACAGACAGACAGACAGACAGACAGACAGACAGACAGACAGACAGACAGACAGACAGGGATTAGATGGAAAAGCGTTTGGAAGAACCTGACTCACTTGAGTGTTTCTCCAGACATGGCCAGATTGTAGTTCTTCTCCGGCTCAGGCAGGTTAGGGAAGTCCACTAGACACGGGTGCAGCTTCTTATTGTCATCGCGGAACTGGAGAAGGAAGGAGAGGAGGAAAGAAGGGGAGGAGAGAAGAGGGGAGGAGGAGAGGACGGGATGAGAAGGGAGGAGAGAAGAGGAAAGGAGAGGAGGAGAGAAGAGGGGAGGAGGAGAGGACGGGATGAGAGGGAAGGAGAAGTCGAGGGGAGGAGAGGAGGAGAGGGGAGATGGAGAGGAGAGGAAAGGATGTGAGGGGAGGAGAAGATGAGGGGAGGAGAGGAGGAAAGGGGAGGAGGAGAGGAGAGGAAAGGAGATGAAGACGAGAAGAAAGCTGTTCAGGAAGATCCGAACATTGAAGTAATGAGGTCCTCTCAGCGATATGTCCTCATTGTGTCCTCATCTGCTGTCCTCACCGATCCAAAGGTCCAGCCCTGTTCTATACGCGTAACCGCCCACAGCTCGTGGCTGTTCTCCGCCAGCTTCTCTCGGATTCGCTCCAGGTGAGGCGGAAGCACAATCTGAAACGACAACAGCCTGGATCACAGCCTGCTGGGGAGACACACGCACACACAGCGCCCTCTAGGGGTGAGAAGTGGTACTTCACCTGCACTGTGTCCACAGGGCAGGGAGTGAAGGCAGTGTGAGAGAGGGACTGCGTGGGGCCCAGCAGGTTGCGAACTCCATTGTAGTCGTGTTTGTACTCCTTGATGGGCTCGATGCGGAGGCGGTCTTTGGGAAGCACCGCCTCATAGCAGGGGGCATAGCCCGGGGGCGGGAGGAACTTAAAATCTCCATGGCGACCACCGAGCAGGAAGCGAAGCCTGTTGTTAGGGAGACACAAGCGTCGGTTAGAAGTCAGACAGGTTTTGAACTTCTCACGTAGGTAAGATCAGCTCTGAGGTCAGGGGTCAGGTTCTCACTTGATGCCGGCAGAGAAACTGACGACAGGAAAGAAGAGGCCGTCCAGGTTGAAGTTCTCGAACATGCCCTGCACCGGGTGACCGTTGATGCGGAACGAGATACTGGGCACGCTCAGATCCAGGCAGCAGCTGACCACGTCGTCCGCCGCCAGGATGTGTTGGTTGGGGCACGCCACATGACGGGGGACGCGACCTGTGGACACCAGGGGTCAGAGGTCAACTCTCTCGCTCTTCACCTCTCTTTACCTCACTCTTATTTCATCTATCTCTTTACCTCACTCACTCTCCAGCTATCTCTCTCCATCTCTCTCTCTCTTCACATGTCTCTTTACCTCTGTCTTCGTCTTGCTTTACCCTCTCTCCCTCCCTCTCTCTCCCTCTCTCCATCTCTCTCTCTCTTTACCTCTCCACCTCTCTCTCTCCCTCCCTCCCTCTCCCTCTCTCCATCTATCTCTCTCTTTACCTCTCCACCTCTCTCTCTCCCTCCCTCCCTCTCCCTCTCTTCATCTCTCTCAGGTGACGTACAGCACGTCTCCTTGCCAGGTGCTCAAGGCTTGACCCACCTGACCACAGGTGGAGTCCATCGAATCCATAGGAGTAGAGGTCGTCCCCCACGCCGTTGCCCCCCCAGCCCTCGCCCCCTCCAGGGTAGGGGCTGTAGCCCTCCGTCAGGGCCCAGCCCACACGCAGGTGGAAGGCCTGAGCCGTCAGGAAAGGCTCCACATCATCCACCATCACCTCAAAGTACCACTTCTTATACTGGGTCGACCCATCGCACGTTCCCAGGAAGATGTTGGGCCTCATGCTGAAGTAGAGAAGGAGGAGCACATCTTCAGGGCTGGACAGAGACCTCATCCTAAAGTAGGGCTGTCCAATCCTGTTCCTCGAGAGCCGCAGTCCTGAAAGTTTTAGATGTTTTCCTGCTCCACCAAACCTGATTCTTATGAAGGATCATTATCAGGCTTCCACAGAGCTTGATTACGACTCATTCATTAGAATCAAGTGTGCTGAAGCAGGGAAACATCTTCAACCTTTAAGGACAGTGGCCCTTGAGGACCAGGATTGGACACCCCTGTTCTAACTGGAGGACGTCTTCTAAAGCGAGGACGCAACTCGTGTTGCTCATTGGACGGTGCCGGGGCGTACCTTGTCACGTAATTGATGATGTTGGTCTGCAGTAGGAGGTCACGACCCGGAAGTAGATTCTCTGTGATGAGATTCTGATTGGACCTGACTGCCACGCCGTTACACACGCAGAGAGAGCAGAGGACGTCCAGGACCTGGAAGAGGGCAGACGCAGGGAGGTCAAGGCCTGTACCTGAGTACCTGAACAGGTACGGCAGACGGACACTGATGCCAGATGGGTGTAAGCTAAGACCTTGTGGTTGCGTCCGTGTTTATCCAGGAGGGAGATGATGGATTTGATGTGGTTCTCCTGAATGATGTTCAGAACCTCAGGACTCTCGATCAGAACGCAATACAGGACCTCCAAAATACCTGCGGCAGGACACACAACATCAGGAAGAAGAAAAGGTTTGACTTCGGAACAGCTTCAGAACCTTCTGAGGAAGTGGACCCCCGCGAGAGGTCGTGTACCTGAGGATGCTTCCAGGCGGTCCAGTTTGCTGACCAGCCAGTCCAGGTTGTCACAGAACAGAGCGCAGTTGGCACGGTTACCACGGATCAGCGACGCTGGGAGTGACATCAGCACAGTCAGAATGCAGAACAAGAACACAAAGCATTTTACATTAACGTTACCAAAACCAATATTGGGTTCCCATGACTTCTGCACGACACATTATTTAGTTACTTTTTAATGATATTCTTACCTTGTTTTTGCAATCTCAACTCTAGCAGTTTGAGATTTGTTCCAATTGTAAAAAGCGTAACAAATAAAATCTATAATTATGATTATCTTTGTTATGAATGTTGAAATCATTATTATTCTTATTGTTATTACGGTACATCCACAGCAGCTCTGACATTCAGCTGTCTGGAGGAGCTCTCACCTGTAGTCTACCTGGTGCTTTGACAGCAAGATAGGTCAATTTCAAATAAAAATATTATTATTTTTATTCTTATTACCCAGCAGCTCGTACAGCAGGTTGACGATCTCCTTCCAGGACTCTGCTGCCTCCTCACCAGCTAACTCGGAGAAATGGGCAGCTGTGTTGTAGACGTTCAGTCTGTCTATACAGTCCAGCACCAACGTGATCATGCCCTGAATCACAGAAACACAGTAAGGAAACTCTTGTGTCGTGTTGTATTTTGGAAAACGTGTTTTTTTTATAGTTTAGAAAGGTTGAAACAACATATTTTCGAAATTGTTTTTTCCCCAACCTTGCAAAAAAAACGTTTTGTTTTTTTTCTTTCAAAAGGTTTAACAAACTTCTCTTCAAAAATATTCTTTCAACCATTCACATTTTCTTTTAACAAATTTTGTTTTTAATAAACGTTTATTATTATACATAATAAACATTTAGCGTGGTCTCCCCACCTCTTCCTGGAACAGGTTCTGTCTGTTCCGGAGCGAACGCAGTTTGGACTGTTTCTCCTCGTGCTCCAGCTCCTCCTCCGGGGGACGGAAGTAGAAGATGAGGTCCTGCAGGGACAGAGACACGGCGTCCATGGGCAGAGAGGGGGGCCCAGGGGCCTTGTTCTTTCCACTCAGGGAGTCCAGACTCCTGGACACAGGACACAGGACGCAGGACGCAGGACACAGGAGACAACAGACAAGACACAGGATGCAGGATGCAGGACACAGGACACAAGGCACAAGATACACACACACAAAACACCAGCAAACCCAAATGATGAGGAACTCTTCCCATTCTCATTCAAATGCATCTTATCCTGTGACTGAGGAGGTACTGGACCAGTAAGGGTGCGTGGGGGGAGGCAGGGGGGAGGCAGGGGGGAGGCCGTACTTGATGAACTGTGTAAAGAGTCCAGCCGTGCTGTAGATCATCCTGGCCGCTTGAGACTCCTCCGTCTGGGACCGAGCCACAGTCAGAGCATCGTCCATGTGACCCTCCTTGTGCAAGATGGCCTACGAGAGACGGAGCACAGCTGAGTTAGGTATCTGCTTCCTGTCGGAACTCCGGAACATTCCGTCGCCCGCTCTAAGAGCTGCTTCCAGTTGGAACTCCGGAACGTTCCGTCGCCCGCTCTAAGAGGCCCGGCGGCGGCGCACGTCTCACCTTCCTCTTCAGAGGACCCAGGCGGGCGGATTTGGCTGCAGGGACAGAGACACGGCGTCCATGGGCAGAGAGGGGGGCCCAGGGGCCTTGTTCTTCCCACTCAGGGAGTCCAGACTCCTGGACACAGGACACAGGACGCAGGACGCAGGACACAGGAGACAACAGACAAGACACAGGATGCAGGATGCAGGACACAGGACACACAAGGCACAAGAACACACCACACAAACACCAGCAAACCCAAATGATGAGGAACTCTTCCCATTCTCATTCAAATGCATCTTATCCTGTGACTGAGGAGGTACTGGACCAGTAAGGGTGCGTGGGGGGAGGGGAGGGAAGGAGCAGGGGGGAGGCCTACTTGATGAACTGTGTAAAGAGTCCAGCCGTGCTGTAGATCATCCTGGCCGCTTGAGACTCCTCCGTCTGGGACCGAGCCACAGTCAGAGCATCGTCCATGTGACCCTCCTTGTGCAAGATGGCCTACGAGAGAAAGAGCACAGCTGAGTTAGGTATCTGCTTCCTGTCGGAACTCGGGAACGTTCCGTCGGAACTCCGGAACGTTCCGTCGGAACTCCGGAACGTTCCGTCGCCCGCTCTAAGAGGCCCGGCGGCGGCGCACGTCTCACCTTCCTCTTCAGAGGACCCAGGCGGGCGGATTTGGCGTCGACGGCGGCGTAGGTGAGCCAGAGGCTGGTGGCAACGTGCTGCACGAAACACATGGACTCTCCGTACTTGATCTCCGGGGTCCCCATCCCCTCCACGTCACGCTTCTGAGCCACCTCGATCTTCTCCTGCAGGGGGGGAGGAGGGGGAGGAAGGGGAAGGAATCGATCTTCACAGTGAGGGCAGGTGAGCAGCTTCCTGTCTCTACTACTGCTGGCAACTCTCTCTCTTTATCCCTCTCTTTATCCCTCTCTTCATCTCTCTGTTCATCTCTCTCTTTAACCCTCTCTTTATCTCTCTCTTCATCTCTCTCTTCATCTCTCTCCTCATCTCTCCTCATCCTTCTCTTCATCTCTCTGTTCATCTCTCTGTTCATCTCTCTCTTTAACCCTCTCCTAATCTCTCTTTATCTCTCTTCATCTCTCCATCTCTCTGTTCATCTCTCTCTTTAACCTTTTCTTCATCAGT
Organism: Plecoglossus altivelis; assembly: GCA_036571765.1. Lineage (NCBI taxonomy): Eukaryota > Metazoa > Chordata > Actinopteri > Osmeriformes > Plecoglossidae > Plecoglossus > Plecoglossus altivelis. The sequence continues at coordinate 9,904,067 of BROE01000019.1, forward strand.
CATCTTTCTCTTTAACCCTCTCCTCATCTCTCTTTATCTCTCTTCATCTCTCCATCTCTGTTCCTCATCTCTTCCCTTAACCTTCTCTTCTCTACCAGGTGTTGTCCTTGTCTTGTTCTTCACAGTGACCCAGGTCAGACACAGAGTGATGTTTGACATGCGATGACCCACTTACCTTCGTAGCTCTGAAGCAAAAAGCGGACATCTTGGAGTTGGCCTTCTCAGAGTCGACCACGAGGAGTCCCTTGTCTTCGTCCAGACAGAGGTATCGTCCCGTGGTAATGTGACGCACCCTGAAAGACTGGCCCCATTTGATGTGACTTCCGCTCCACCTGCAAACAGCCGTTTCAAACAACAGAGATTTTAAACCGACCGCCCTCGGTTGAGATCGCGGACTGCTGGATGGTTTCTGATTGGCTATTGGACAGAAGATGGGTTGGTCCACACTCACCCAATACGGAGGGGCTCCAGTCGCCATAGAGACCGGGCGTGGCTACAGACGGCCCCGCCCTCATAATGAGCATTCCTGAACAAGAAAATTATGCTGATCAGTGATCTGCAGCAGCTAAAATAACCGGAACATCCCCTCTAATGGGCGAGGGACATAAGTGAAGAACACAGTATAATCTCAAAGATATATTTTCAAAGGGACATCATTGATCGCGGTATCTTCCGGGTCATGTAAAGACCAACATGTTGTATGCACACCTGCGCTGGTCATCCCCCTGGTCGGCGGCAGGTATGGCCAGACATTCGTCCATGTGTCCATGGAAGAGCCTCAGGACGTAGCCTCCGGTCAGGAAACCTGCAAGACAGATGCCACAGGAGGACAGACAGACGAGGCAGGTCAGATGCTGCAGTGAGACAGGTATTGCCTGTCTACCTGCTCCACACAGGGCCCCTGTCTACCAGTTCACACCCTGAACACACAGAGTTCCTCCTCACCTTCTACCAGCTCACACCCTGAACACACAGGGTTCATGGTCCACAGAGTCTGCATGAAGGAGGCATCCACCATAAGGTCTCCACTGGCATAGGAGAGATGCTGGGAGACAGAGAGAGACATACAGAGAGACAGAAAGAGAGAGACAGACAGAGAGAAAGATAGAGACAGAGAGAGAGACAGCAAGAGACAGAGAGACAGAGAAAAAGAGAGATAGAGGGGGAGAGAGAGAGACAGAGGCAGAGACAGAAAGAGAGACAGAGGGAGAAAGAGACATAGAGAGAGAGAGAGAGAGAGAGAGAGAGAGACAAAGAGAAAGAGAAGGAGAAACAGATGAGAAGGCCAGTCAGACGGAGAAAAATATAGGAGAAAGAGAAATAGAGAGAGAGAAGGAGAAACAGATGACAGAAAGAAGACAGATGGAGAAAGAGAAGTAGAGAGAGAGAGACAGGTCTTGGTGAGGTATCTCATCAGGCAGCAGTTGAGTAAGGTGCTTTACGTAGAGCGAGGTCTCACCAGGTATCTCTCTGACGACACACTGACAAGGATCAGGTCGTCTCCGACCCTGACCTTCTCTCCCTCCGACCTCTGCTTGGAGGCGGGGTGAATCGTCCACCAGCATGCCTCACCTGGTGGGAGGAGTCAACGGGAGCTTCAGTCACCTCTTCAAAATAAAAGTCCTTCTTTAGCCTTAACCCTGACCAGAGGTTTACAGCCACAACAGAGGCCTGTGAAAGATGACACGTACCTGTGGAGTCCTCTTGCAAGCCCACATCAAAGGCCAGTTTGTCTGTGAGCGACCGAGACGTGGTCAGACAGCTGAGGTACTGCAGGAGAGAGAGAAACGCGTCACACTTCTGGGCAACACAACTCTTCACGATAGATGCAGACATGCAGTAATGCTGACATTGAAAGACTACTAGAATGTTAAAAAGGTCATTCACTGGGTTTATAAGTTATTTCACAATGTTCCTCAAATTAGATTTGTATGAGGAAGTGGTGTCAGACGACTTTGAGGTTCACTCTGTCCATTTCACCCCCCGAACTGCCGTTATTCATCTATGATGAGATCAAATCGGTTTGGCAGTTCTTGACCTATTTAAGGGGATGGTGAAGAGAGAAAGAGGGGAAAAAGAGAGAGAGAGAAACAGAAGAGGAGAGAGGGAGGGAGTTTCCAGCAGCAGGACAGGCCTGCCAGGCAGTGGTCATCTTACCATGCTGGAGTGGGTGTGTTTCAGCAGGATGGCGTGACCATACAGCAGGGTCCGGTGGCCCCCGCCCTGCGACGACTAGCGGAGACAAAGACAAGCACGAGTTACCCTCCAGCCACGCGGCCAGCGCGAGGCCCAGAGGCCAGGCACACGGCACCGCTGCAGCCAGCGAGAGAGAGACGGAGGTGGGCTGCAGGACCAGCCAGTAAGACCTGGATGGTCCTCTCAGATCAAAGTCCACAGAAACACTAGCAACCATCTGCTAGCTATCGCAGGTGTGAGTGAACCACAACAACACAGTAGGGAACCAAATACCAAGTTAAATCAGACACCCAAACTGATAATACAACAGTAAAGTCAGATTAAAACATCAACACAATACGCAAAACTAATGTTACTGAAAACATACAGATATCATACACGGTTATGTATAGAGGGTTGTGCGGGTGGGTAAGCCCTCTCCGTAATGGATGGATTAGTGATTTCAGGACCCGTCCAAGTGTTATCTCAGGTTTTTGATGCTCGGCCACAGAGTGAATTGATACTGTCATGGTGGACCAACCCCTTCTACATCTATGCTGTGGGTTTACACATAGGCCAATCAGAAACCATCCATCAGGGCCTTAATGCTCCAGTTGAGATCCCAACACCCCGAGGTTGTTACACACCAAACACCCCAAAGGAGGAACAGCAACCACACAGGGAGTGAGAGAGGAGTGGTCATGTGGAGAACACAACGTCTAGTGCGTTGTTTAAAAAATCCTTGCTGTTTGTTTTGTGAAACGTAGGAATGGTTGGACAGCACGGGGTTGCGAGACGGTGGAATAAGCAGTTTACAAGGCACTGGAGCCCACTTCCATAACCATGGTGGATTGATTGGTAGGGACACAACATGCTGTCCGGTTCTCTGTGATGCAAGAGAAAAAAAAATTTGAAAAAAAAAAAATCACAAATATAATAACAACGAGGACAGATTACCCTCGAAGAAAATAGGAAACGAAAAAACAAAGGAATAACTCGGACACAATGTCTATCTGACTGTAGAAGGACACAATGTCCATCTGAGACTAACTGTAGAACTCTGAGAGAGGCAAAAAAGCTTCCAAGACACAAGTGTCCATCTGTGATCCTGTAGTTTTTTGCTATGGCACAAGCAGATTAGTCACCTAGTAAGCTAAAGGACTGGCCCACAGGCGTAAGTGGGTCCAGGCATGGTAGAAACATCACTTCTGGTGGTTCTGACCGGGCATGGTCCACTGGGTGAGTGATATGGAGGAAACACAAGTCCATCGACTGATAGGAAGGAACAATGCTACAAGTCATAGCGAGCTGGCAGGAAGAAACCGTCCTATATCTGACGTGTGAGATAAGGGGGATGTTATAAGGGGAAGAGGAGGACGAGCACAGAGTCGTATAGTTATAGAGACGAATGTGACCGACGGTGATCAATCATTACAGATGAGTGAGGATGAGGGTGTAGTGGAGGCTTAAAGGATGAGAGTGTGTGACATAGTAGTGAGAGAGAAAGTTAAGAGAGAGTATGAACAGAGAGATGGAGAGATGAGAGAGATAAGAGAGATCTAGGAGAGGGTTAAAGAGGAGAGATGACCTGACAGGGAGAAGTAGTTCATGACTAACTAGGTGAGGGGGGGGGACTCTCAGGGTAGACAGGAAGAGGGGAGGAAAATGTGACGGGAACTGAGGCAGGAGCAGACGTACCCATTTGTCCAAATCGACTGCCTACGGTTGTTGGGTGGAAGAGTGACGAGGGTGTGCGGTCAAAAGAAGAGACAACAAAATGAAGTTAAGTTGCTTGAAAACAAGCTGCCTCAGAAACAGGACTCTCAACATCTACAGCACATCTACACAACCATCGCAAGTGTTTGTTCCAAGAGATTATTTAGCTGCGAAAGTTCAGACTTTAAATGACAGGTCAGAGTTTATCAGCTTTCTTTGGTTGAATCCCACCTCGTTCAGGTCCGATGTGTTGGCTAGCATTTCCTGCAAAGCTCGCACTGAGAGAGACTGCTCCAGGATAAAGCAGCAGATCGCCAGGTCTGGTGGAACATTCTGGAATCAAACAAGATCATCCATAAACTACAATGCAAAAACGCTTGATGAAATTGTAGAATAGAATATATATATATTAGCGGTGAGCTTGCTTATGATTCAAACAAGGAGGCCTACATTTTGGTGCTGGTGCTGGTCAGACATTTTCATAAATTCATTTTTTAAAGTCATTTTCTTAAATTATGACTCTTGATAAGACATTCAAATGAGTAAATCTGCCCACTGTTTCCAATCTAAAAACAAGTTGATCAAACTGAGATTCAGCAGTGTAAACGACCCAGACGCCTCTAGCGTCCACGCTAGCTGTGGATGGACGGCGTTACTGACCTGAGCGTTGGAAGTGGTCTCCAGAAAACAGAGACGGTTCCCGAAGCCCTCACAGGATAAGCACAGCTTGATCTGTTCCTTCAGGATGGATGCAGTGCACTGCAGTACCACCTGGTCATCCTACACACACACAAACAAAAGCCATATTGTTTTTAGTCCACCACCAAGCAGCCTATCTAAACCTGGAATAGATCATCTAAACCTGGGATATATGATCTAAACCTGGGATATATAATCTAAACCTGGGATATATAATCTAAACCTGGAATAGATCATCTAAACCTGGGATATATTATCAAAACCTAGAATAGATCATCTAAACCTGGGATATATAATCTAAACCTGGGATATATGATCTAAACCTGGGATATATGATCTAAACCTGGGATATATGATCTAAACCTAGAATAGATCATCTAAACATGGAATAATTATTCCTTACGTATCTGAGCGACAATATATAATTTAGATTTGAATGTATTTTAATACGAAGTATGCATTTCATTATCCCAAAGCACTCAATATTTGGATCTTAACCGGAGAGATTCAGAACTCTGTCGTCACTTCCAACGTTCCAGATGTTGATTCTAAAAGAGGACACGTTCAGAAGAAGACAAACAAGCGCCACGTTAGGGGTTTTCCTCCACCGCGAGGTATGTTCTGTTAGCAGGTCTATTTAACTTGGCATCTATGACCTTGAGACCAACCTGAATGACACACATGCTGGCCAAGAGTAGAGTTACAGCCAAAACAAAATTAGAGGCGGCTTAATAGTGGCTGACACAGTGATGGTGTACAGGAGGGTGAAAGCACAAGAGTATTTTTTTGTTTTGTTTTTTACATAAATAGATATTTAAAGTTGTCTGATGGGCATATGTGAAAGGAAGCTGTTGTGGATCTAATTTCTGGACACAAAGATGAAAACACGAGCGAACATCCTGGCGTAGGTGCTGCTACGCATCGGAAACTGTCAAAATTCAAACAGCTGTCGGCGGCTTCTCTCCCAAACCACCAGTCATTCCTCGCCTCCACTCCTTCTCCTTCTTCTTCTCCCCCCTGGTCGTGCCTCCCGCTCTCTAATCTCCGCTGCTCTGACAGTCACAGGTCACGCCTCCCTGGCGTCTATTTCAGACCGCGCACCTGCTGCCAACGCATTCCTGTTCGGCACCAGCGGACATGTGACACTCCGCAAGACCTAGTGAGCAGCATCACCGACAAATGGAACCAACGCTCACTGCCAGAGATAGTTTGAGAGTCCAGTTACTATTATTCACTGACAAGCAGGTCACAGTCACGATCAAAAAAAAGTCCGTTCGCTGTACCATAACAGGAGAGAGACAGAGAGAGAGAATCTGTATAGTGACCAAATACCGTTAAAGAACAGGTGACGACGCGACCAAGACATAAAGTCGCTAATCCCAAGACTGTAAATATAGATCGTAGAGCTGAGGATGAACAACATCGCAGCTAACGATGTCTATCCTCACTTACACCCCTCCATCAAGCTGACCCTCTCAGGTTCAGACGCAACATTTTGGCCTCTACGCTACAGCGTAGACGTGTCTCTCACACGTCTGTCTAACAGCCAGAAAGATGGAAGGTGAACCCATCTACAAACCCTCTGGTCTGGTCCTTAGGGTGTCTGTCAGGGCCTGTCTGGGCAGCCACACACAGCTAAGACACTTGGTAAGGCCTTTCTCCTTCCAGGGACTCAAACTCAGGGCTATAAAAAGAAAGTTGTAGTGCTCAGGAGAAGGAGACACTTCTCCAAAAAAAACATGTTTTTTTTCACGCCTGCTATCTCCAGTATCAGACTTGACACTGCAGAACATGTAAAAGCCAGTGAGCATTACCTGAAATTCATATAAGCCTTTTAAGCGATGGATCTTAAATGGATATTTATGAGGTACACAAGTGCCAAAAACAACATGGCTACCAGAATATCCTGCTCCTCTGTGTGATTAAACCGTTTCAACTATGTGGAGCAGAGTTGCTATGTGAACCTTAAGACGTCCGAGCAGTGGGAGGAGGCTGGAAACACATAGCTTGTGAACCCCACATACGGAATCAAAGAAGAACCAGTAAGAGGAGAACCAAGTAAGGGGAGAACCAGTCACCAGGGAGACCGTGGGGGAAACGGTCGCCAGGGAGACAAAGGAAAACCAGTTACAAGGAGACCCTGTCTCCAGGGAGACAGAGGAGAACAAGTGAGAGGAAAACCAGTCTGCTGGGACACAGAGAACAGCCGGTCTCCACGGAGACAGTGGGGGAAACGGTCTCCCAGGAGACAGAGGAAAACCAGTAAAAGGAGACACCGTCTCCAGGGAGACCATGTGGGGGAACTGTCTCCTGTCTGTCTAGAGTGACTCTGGCCTGCTACATCATCTCCCACGCCCAATGAATTTAATTCATTCTTTAACTAGAAGATTAGTGATACATGTTCTTATATTAAAGTTTATATTAAATTTAAAGTTTATATTGCGTTCGTTATTCATATTTATGCAGTGTAGCCAATTAACTCTTAGGAGAGACTCTGAACGTCCGGGAATTATTTTATGACTAGTTATAAATATTTAATATCTCCTTCTTATTTGATCACAAATTTTCATCGTTTTTGCTGATGTATCTGTGATTGTATACAAGCTAGTAGTTTCATGGATTGTGTTTGCTGTAGTCAGCTGTTACTTGGCTCCAATCATTCTGCTTCGTGTCCAAACATTAACAGAGGCCCTTCAGGATTAAAAATAGATAACAATGCAGACATGGCTAGCACCTGTTCAAGCCAATCTCTCCTCTCCTCTCTCAAGTCCATGACATGCATGCCACTGCAAGACAACTTCACAGTTGGATGAGTTAAATAAGAACTTAAAAGGATAAATTCATTTGTACGCCGTTAAAGGACGTATTTCCACGAGTCCCAAACTCCTCGCTCGTCCATCTGAAGAAGGCACGGCATCACTTACCGTCCGTAGAAACTGTATCTCCTCCTCTCCATCTCCTCCTTCTGACATCTTCACCAGGTATTACAGATCGCACCTTCGAACGGGACGCCGATCAGCCTGAATGTTCCTCACCTCTCTCGCTCTCTCTCTCTCTCCCACCTCGCTCCTCTCAACCCAGGCTGTCCAGTGGAGGCGTACCCAAGAACAATGTGGCTCCAGTGATTCTGGCTGTGTTGGAAGACAGACTGACCGATAACTTCAACACCATGAAAAAGTGGGTGGAGCAAAACGACAACTATAAAAGCCTGAGCCGACACTGGCCAGAGTGTAAAATGACTGCTGTGAAATAAGAGTATAAGTATTATAGTAATAAAACATGGATAGAATTCAAGTGCCGTTGTTCATTCATTGAACGATGGATTCCTACAAGCACACACTTTAAAGAGGATGTGGAACAAAATATTTAGAAAACGAAAGCTTTTATTTAGTTAAACCAAAAAAAACATAAAAATGACAAAATATTAAATATTGTCTCTATCAATAATAAACAGAGTTGCAAGGGGAATATCAAGACTATAGTAGAGAGACAAAAGAAAAGGATTCACAAAACCATTTCGGTTGGTTATCAAATTTTCCCTCCACCTTTCCAGAAAAAAACGTAACAAATTGTTAGGACTCTTCAACCATCACATGAAGACCGTTAGTTTTCAATAGAAAACGGAGGGAAAAAAAGCTGCCTTAAAGTCTCATATCTGCAGCGAGTCCCCTGCCGCCATGCTGACCTCATGCACGAGCCAGCGAGGAGAATCTCTGTAGCGCCTCCTGGTGGCCGGAGGCCTGAACGTCACAGATGGATGAGGGGCATTCAGGGAACGTCCGTCCACATCTACAGCGATGAAGTCAAACGCAGACACGTCGCCAGGCAAGAACACAGCCTCCATGTTTGCTGGGCAGTAGTTCTCTGTGTTAGCCGTGTTGTAGTTCTCTGTGTTAGCTAGTTTGTAGTTCTCTGTGTTTGCTGTGTTGTAGTTCTCTGTGCTAGCTAGTTTGTAGTTTCCTGTGTTAGCTGTGTTGCAGTTTCCTGTGTTAGCTGTGTTGTAATTCTCCATATTTGCTGTGCCATAGTTCTCTGTGCTAGCTAGTTTGTAGTTTCCTGTGTTAGCTGTGTTGTAGTTTCCTGTGTTTGCTGTGTTGTAGTTCTCTGCGGACGTTGTTCTGTCAGTCTGCGTAGCCATGCTGATGTGAAGATAACACGTCTGTGCGTGCAGGTGTAAGAAGGGAGCTGTAGAGAGTCTGGGCTGGACCTCTCTGACCTGGAAGGTCTGGTGTCGCCTAGCTGAGGTGGCTTCTGTTTGGGTCTGTCTATCCAGCTGAACTGGGGGTGTGAGGTCTCCACCATCCACCTGGTCTGAGTCCCACAGATTCAACTGCTCCTGTAGAAGGTGGTGCAGCCTTGGTTTGGCTGGCGATTCCTCTGGTTGAGATTCTCCCAGGTCCTCTTGGGATCTCTGGCTCTGCTCTGGCAGTTTAGCGGCCAAGGTTCTTCTTCCCCTGGGCTGTGGAACGTTCTCAAGCTGGAGGGCTTCCATCTCCCAGCAGGTCTCTGGATACAGATCCAACGGGAAAGCCTCCAGTCTCGCGTTCGTTTGTGGCGGCGCTGACTGGACCAGCAGCCCGGGGCTGGGGGCTCCACCTGGCCTGTCCACGTCCCTGCCAGGCCCTAGCAGAGCTCCAGGGACTCCATCGTGACTGATGGAGCGCCCAAACCTCCGCGCCCCCTGGCGACGCAGGCCTAGAGCGCCCCTCTGCTCCCTCCTCAGCAGCGTTTCGTGGAGAGCGTCTCTAAGGAGGGGCGCAGGGGGCGGTGGCGGGGTCCTGGGCGTGCGGAGCAGAGTCGCCAGGGCGTTGAAGCGTCTGAGACGGTCGGCCACAGACATACGTGACCTCTTGAAACTGGACTCGACCAGCTTCTCCGTCTTCAGCTCCCGTTTCAGCTCCGCCCTTTCAGCGTTCTCCGTCCTCGATGCCGCGCTTCTTGAGGTTGTGGTCGTCCCTCGATAGTCCTCTGCGTTCGTCCTCCCCGAGTCCGGAGGGTCTTGGTCTTCACAGCTGATTAACGGACACCTGTCCCCTTTGTCTTCGTCTACCAGGTCTTCTTTCCTCAGGTGCTCCAGGTTCACATCGGGCAGGCTGATGGACCGTCGAGGCGGTGGCCGTTTCCTGCTCGCCCGCCCCGACACTTTCTCTCCGACCAGCTCCTCGTCTGGGGTCTCTCCTTCGGCTCTGTGATTTAACTCGGTCTTCACCAGACCTCCTAGTTCACAGTCGGAGTCTTTCTTTTGGTTCTTTACCTCCATGTCTTCACCTCCCAGCGAGGCGACGTCACCCTCTCGCCCCGCTCCCTCCGTGGAGGTGGGGGAGTCAGGCATATCCAGGGGTGCTGTGGGGTCCTCCATGAAGCTGAGGTTGAGCAGGTCAGGGTCGTCCTCCATCTCCTTCTCCGTCACACCTGTGCGGGAAAAGCACTGTTACACCCAAGGAGACAAACAGGGGAAAGAATGACGGCAGGTCTACGGAGACAAACTGGGGAATGAAGAACCGTGAGTTAGTAACCATGCAAACCTCTTTCGGTCCCGTCGATCAGAATGACAGGGATTCTGCTCGTGTTCTCCGTCTTGCGGATGGAAACTCCACGCATGACATCACATGTCTTACTGTCAGGCATAATGGTTTCATGATCACTTTGGGGCGACATACCAGTCGTGTTCTGTCATCAGAGTAAAACATGAGACAGTCGTTGGTTACTCAGAACGTGATGTCGTTTAAATGTAGTCAGTCACTCCAAACATACTAGGATGTTCCAGCTGGCTGTGTTAAAGAAGCGTAGAGATCGTCTTCGTTGAGAATGATCCTCTTCCACCTCAGGCCTTTAGGAACACAGCAAAGAGTTAGCCAACACGACACAAACAGACTTGACAAATGCGATAAACATTGACAAGACACTATTGAATGAATGTGAATATTTGAATTTGTTAATACTTACTTGTGAAGTAATTTAGAATCTGCGATTTGTTTCTTCTTTTCCTCGGATGTACTAAGTGTGACACAAACTTCTTGTTTCTTACTCAAGTCCACTTCACTTACAACGTTTGAGAGATTACAGCTTTGGGTCTCCCTCAGGTCCTGGACAGAACGTCTGTCAGAAAACAATGTTTTTATTCGGCAAGTAATCAAAACGTCCCTCAGAAACCTGCCTCTAAAAGGCTCTTTGGTCTATTCAAGTCCTGTCCTTCTCTACAGACTGTCAACAGACTGACAGACCACCCAGTGCAGTCTGTGTGCGTCAGGTGCTTCCTGCCAAAAGCTTCATACAATAAAGACTTGTGAGTTGGTTAGTTAGTCATCTTAGTTAGTTAGCTAGCTAAGTTAGTTAGTCATCTTAGTTAGTTAGCTAGCTAAGTTAGTTAGTTAGCTTTGTTTATTTCACCATTTTTAAAAGACCACATCGTCAAAAGAAGGTGCACAAGCTCAATTATGACAACAGACAAAGAAACATAAAACACAATAAAAGGCTAAAAAGTGACATGAAACACTATCAAATAAATAATGAATCAATAAAAGAGGTGATGAAAAGGCAGTAAAAGGCATGTATACAGACTGTACAGATCCTCAGATTCCTGTTAAACTGTGCATGAGGTTGTCAGAGGAACAACCTTTTTTTGGCCGAGCCCTCAACCTCCGGAGCTGGATCCTCACTGCATTTCCTCTTGACTGTGACGGGAGACGGAGGAATGGAACAGCTACTCTGCTGAACTGAGGATTTGCTTGTGTTAAGGAACAGCACCGTGTCGGTGTCTTCTCCAGTCTAATTTACATACGGTACATCGCTAACTTGTAGCTAGCGTCAACATCCATTGACAACACATCATCACAACATGGACCTGAATACATACCGTCTGCAGGATTGGAAGAGGTAGTTGAGGGATTGAAGCCTGTCTTCAGTTTACTGAGGGCATCTACAAAGATTTCTGAAGAAAGAAAAGCGTGAATGACATTGTTTTACCCAACAATCAAACCACAGTGTGTACAACACAACTAAATCAATCAATTGTGCGATGGTGTACATGCATGCTTTAGTTTACGTCTGTGTGTGTACCTATATGACTTATGTTCTCCTATACAAAATATTATGATCTTATTTAGCTTGTTGATCTAAAAACTTAAAGATTAAATAACTTTAAAAAGCAGCAACATGATAACTTGGATCAGCTTGTTTGGTAAGTATTTGTATAGTTTGTATAGCTTGTATCTTGTCTAGTTTATGTATAGGAAAATTGTTATATTTATTTCAAATTGATTGTTGTTTGCCTGTACTGTTGCATGTCTGTACTTCTGTAGCACCGTGGCTCTGTGAGGCACGACATTTCGTTCCACTGTATGCACCCGCATGTAGCGGAATGACAATAAAGCACAACTTTAACTTGAAAAGCATCAACTGACGTTCATTTTGCAGCGACCTCACCTCCGACGCTACGCCGTCTCTGCCGCTTCAGGCTTCTGTAAACGCCGATCCCTCGCTGCTGGAACTTACCCCCGTCGCTAGGGGGCGTGGCCTCCCCGCCCTCCGACAGCGGAGACATGCTTAGAAGGCAAGGAGGGATCACTCCTGGGAGGGGGAGAGGGAGGGGGGAGGCATCACAGTGTAACAGATTAGTCATTTTACAAAGAAGTTTTAAACACCTGCCAATGTCTACAATCTAATATGACAAAAGCCATATTCTTTTTTTTATATAACAGCTCTCACTACACACACACTGCCCTCTCACTACACACACACTGCCCTCTCACTACACACACACTGCCCTCTCACTACACACACACTGCCACCCATCTTCAGAGGAAAGGAGCGGGGGGATACGACACAGTGCAGTAACTCACCGATGCGATCGGCATGTGCTATGAGAACCTTTATGACCGCTGCCTGTCGGTCCAGTTGTCTCTCTGTGCCCACAGTTAGCTTGGAGCTTCCAGCAGGAGACTGCAGCAAATTAGGTGCCATCACAAGAGCCAGGTTACCCACCTCCATCCGGTTCTCATCGCACCTGGTGAGGAAGAAGCAGTCGATGGGGGTTGGAAGTGGAGGGCAAGAGAGACCCGGAACGAGAGGGGAAAACAAGTCGAACAGTCACCTGTCCGCTGTCTGTCTCAGAAACAGGCAGAAGTACTGAAGCACCCTGGTGTTGACTGCAGGGAACAGAGCAGTGATGAGCAGCGTGGCTTCATCTCTCGCTCCCTCCTGCCCTTCCTCTAAACTCTGCGCGTGGCACAGCGGCGCCTGGAGGTCCACGGGGATGAGGGGAGACGGCAGCTCCCGCAGGAACTGCTTCAGAAGAGAAGCGATGTCGCACGGTTGCAGAGTGGTAGTATAGGGTGGAGAGAAGACCGGTTCTCCCTGCTCCAATTCACCCTGTCGGAGCCGGGGGGACGATGTCAACATCTGATCTTTGATAATCCGACGGAATCTTAACTGTTTGTCCTTACCCTCAGAGCTCGGATTCTGTTTAACGACCCCGTTTTCCGAAACAGCCCTTCGGTGTGAAGATGATGAGATAAAAACCCGCAAGCGTCTACTAAGAACCTACAAGATTTCACATGAAAACGACCTAAGAACCTGAGGCGTTTAATGCTATTTCAACGGTGTTTTAACATTTGACGGAGCGGAAACTAACCTTGAATTTTAGGCCGGAATAAACAGTCTGTTCTAAGTACCTCAAATATACTTACTTTGGCACAGTTCCGCCAACATCCTTCACGTCGCACTGTGGAACCAAAGACAAATCCCGACCAAACGCAAACTTCAGTTGGCTCTCCTGAAAATACATTTAAGAACAATAACGTGCTTGTCTTTAGCCAAAAAGCCCATTAAATGTCTTACTACGAAGGACCACATGGCGGCTATTCGTTGTAAAATTTTGGGGCTTACTTTTCTTAGAGAGTTGTTCAAAGACGCTCCGTTCAGATAATTCTTCCAATTTTTTACCCGAATCCCAGCTGTTTTCAGTGTATTTATAACTGCTAAGACCCGCACACGGTCCTCCGTTGGACTATGCATTGGTCAAAATGATGAATGCTCGAATAAATATCTTGAAACAATTGAATTTGATGGTGCCCATTCAACACATGACAGGCGCATCACACACATTCGGAAGTTCACAGTCATAGCACACGCTTCCGGTCACCTAGGTAGACACAGGTGTGCTATGATGCTTGTTCAAGAAACGATGACGCTCACGGAAAGGTTCACGTGAGACACACGGCAACTCGTCATCATGCCGACGTACTTGTTAATCATTCTGCAAGTGTTACATAGATTTGTTGGAGTAGCTCAACATATGCCCTTGTGTTTTAAATGAACTTGTGAACATGGTGCACGTCACACGCAGCTATTCTCCCAAACAGCCGCCAATGGACGCCAATGGTTTCATAACTAACTTCCTGATTTGAACGAAATCAAGTCAAATACTAGAAGCACTACCGGAAAGCTTTATTCAAGAAAGAAGTCTATTGGCACAATCAAATCCCATGAGTAATCATAAAATATATCTACTAACAGATGTCATTATAGCAGCAACCAATTATTTACATTGCCAAAATTAACGTTACACTTGCAAATAAGAAAATGATACATTTGTTCACGAAATGATGAAGCAAAACATCCCCTTAAATGGAGAAAAAGTGCATCAAACACGTGGTTGTCAGCCAACCTCTGTAAGTTTATCTCATTCAAACCTTAAATCATTAAACCCCAGCTTGATCAGACCACAGTTACTCGGCATCTCTCTTTTTCCCTTTCTTTCCAGAGAAGTTTCGGCGTTGCTGATTTCGCCCTCCGCGCCCCCCTCCCTTTCCCCTCTCTCTCCTCCCTTCAAAAGCAGGCATAGGAGGCTCGATCTCCCCTGGACGGCCTCCTCTGTCTGGCACGCTACCCATCAGCACCTGGGGAAGAGAGAAACATCACCCATCTGGACGATCCAAATAAAGACCTTTCTCCCCAATCTCTCCTTTCTGAAATACACACCTGTCTACATCCCGGTATATTTCATCCAATATTATTAATATTACTATTTGCGTTATTTAATATTATTTAAATGATAATGTTATGAAAATTTTCGGTGGCATCGGGTCACATTGTCTCTCCATGCCCCCCTAAAACTGCCTCCTGCCCCCCTCTCCCTTGCCCCCTACCCCCAGATGAAAATGTCTCGATCCACCCCTACTTCTCTGGATCAGGGCTATGAGGCACGCACGCTGTACCTTGTGGAGAGCAGTGCTCAGCCCTGTTCTCGCTGGCCCAATCCAAGACTGATCTGCACGAGCTGCGAGCAGGAGAGGAAGAGACACTTCGGAGGAGAGACACATGGTGGAGAGAGGAGGCACTGAAGCCAGAGCCTTACTGCGTTCCTGTTGAAAACATGACAGATATGCTTGTCGTTTAAACGACTAAAAAATGGTTCGTGAGACATTGGAAAACAAATATTCTGAACCCTGGTGCTGCTTTCGGGTCACTGTGACCCACCGTTGGCGTACAAAAGGTGAATCGCAATGTCAGCACATTGTCAAAGAAAGTCTTAGCACAAGAGTTAAAACATGGCGTTATCACGTCACAACTATCATGTTGAACAATGTAATCGTGCACATTCATGCCAGATCCAATCCAGAAAGTCTAATGACCTACAGAAACATGTTGTTCCTTATCTTCTCACAACTCCAGGAAAGTATTTAATCTCTGGTTCCTGATTTCAAATCTGCGCTGTACACCATAGAACTAAACATTCACAAGATTCACCCTTCTCTAACCTTACCTATGATACCGTCTGGCACCATACCATCACACTGGCAACGCCACACTTGATCTTTAGCTACTAGTAAGACTCTCAATGAAGCCTTTAAAACATCAATCAGAAATACTATCGCAGTCAGTCCCCAATAAAGGTTTATCTATTTAGTTTATCCTGTTATCCAAGGTTATTTTCTATGAAAGAGCGAAAACACACTTGTAAAGTTCCATTGAATAGAGGCCTAAAATGATTCATCTGATCAGATTCCAAAGGTCAGCAGTGCTGTGTTGACCTGCAGGCCAAGTTATCCCAAAGCTCACCTCCTTTTTTTCTCCCCAGGCAAACGACTGTAGCGTGACTTGAAAACGTTTGATCATCATCTGCCGTCGACATCCGTAGTCCTCCACAAGAGCATGATTGATCTTTTCTACTTGTCTCTGAGGATGAAAACAACCAGAACAAGGTCAGTGTCACCCCCTGGGTGATAGCAGGTAACACCGGGGCCGTTCCTCCAGAGAACCCTGCAGCTGCCCTGCGTGCATCCCCAACATACCCACTGGTCTGGGGTCAGACTGGTGTCCAGAAGTGGCTCCATACTCCCTGCTGGGAGCTGTGCCAGCCTCGCCTCTACCTGGAGACACAGGGTGTCAGACAGACAGGTGTCAGACAGACAGGAGTCAGAGACACAGGTGTCAGACAGACAGGTGTTAGACAGACAGGTGTCATACAGACAGGTGTCAGACAGACAGGTGTCAGAGATACACAGGTGTCAGACAGACAATACGTCTAATACTAAATTAAATGTGATGATCGTAGGATCAATATTTGTTTTTACACATTGTTTTACGGTATAGTGGCATTCAAAGCGCTTTACAAAACACGATCCTATTCTCACTTGATGACAGGCGTCGGTAAGATGGGAGGAAGGGGCCAAGTCGAGGGTTTGGAACAAGGAGGCCAGCTCCTTCTCTGTCTCTTCACTTCTCTTCACGCCATCTCTCCCTTCATCATAACCGTCCTCCACCAGTTTACACCACTTCGCGGTTTCTTCCACGCGTGGATCTGACACCCGTTGTTCCCTTTCCGCCTCAGCCACAGTCTTCCCATTATCTGGTTGCGTTTCCTTATATTTCAGTATCGTTGCTGCGATTAATTCTGACACTAAGAAATCTGGAAATGAAACGTGTCTTATTACTATCACTGTATCATACTCAACGGGCTTTTAAAAAGGGGTTTTGAAAGTCTCACTTCTCTCTCACCAACGACTTTGTTGAGGAAAAGGGTGTTGAGTGTATCTTCAGTCACATACGCGAGAGGGCAATGCAGGTATGTTAACACAGTCCGCAACTCTCCGACGAGTACAACACCTGTCTTCATGTCTGATTTAGACGATAAAAACGTTATTTGAACCTTCAAAGACGCAATACTTGTACGCTAAGTGATCGTTAAGGTGCACACTATAGGTTATTTTATTATACCTTGTAATTCCGGACATAAAATCTTTAGGCTTGACGCTAACCAGGTGAGGAGTGGGCAAGGTAGTTCTTCACATCTACAGTGTGTTACACACGCACTCCCAGAGTACCTGAGTGTAAGAAGATATTCAGTCGCAGTTTACGAGGACAATACGAAACAAACATTTACGACTGACAGAACTTCACCTACCCGAGCGATTTGATCGCGTGTACTGTCGTTACCCCCCTCTCCATGAATTACTAGTAAGGACGCTAAGTTGATACCACTAGGAATAGTCAAAATATAAGTGCTTGTTCGTCTTCCTCAACTTGCAGTGTTTACAAAAGGATGCGGAAGTGTTCAACAGACACATGTGACCTGCATAGACCGCTGCATGAGGATCAAATGGGCGGAGTCTTCGCAGGCCTCCGAATTTCGGAATAATTTTAACTGAAAAAGTATTGGAAGAAAACACTCACGACAAACCATTTAGTGTGTTCCGATTATATTCTCAAATACAAAAAGAGCATTTTTTTTAATTCAACACAATGACATGCAGATACTGTCTTACATACATGGTATACTGTATAAAATAGTTTACAACCACACGAACTAACTAATGATCACTAAATTTGGAAAAAACGATTTGGAAGGACTAAATGAGCGTGAGAATTACAAATGCGTAAGATGATGTGAAACAAAATGTTGTTAGAGTATGTTTGACAATCACAATATCTCTTTGTACAATGTTATATAAAAATAATCAAAATATCAGTCATCAAGACCTCAATTTCAATAAATAGGGGTAAGATAAGCATTAAATCAATCTGATGGAGGATAATTAGTTTACACCAATTACTCTAAAAATGTATGGTTCTTTGATCTAAAAAATAAAAGTAACTATTAACTGTAAATTTAAAACAATAAGCAACTGCCCGTGATGCTCAGCCTTTTGTCTTAAAAACAAACTGAACTGTACACATGCAAATCCCAGCTACACTGAGCTCTAAGAACATTCACTGCACTAAACTTTGCGTACTACCTGTGCACGTATAACTACACCATTGTTGTTCATTCCACATGACCAAAGTCAACAACAGGCAGGAAATAAAAACAGTTGCTTGTGACTACATGGAGAGGACTCCTTATGATGCTTAAAAGCTAGTGTGTCAAAGCAGAAACTAAAAAGCACATATCTTGAAATGCAGGGAGTGAAACTAAGGCTTAAAAAAATAAAAAAGGGAAAAGAAAACC
>BROE01000019.1:9927106-9983055 GCA_036571765.1 Plecoglossus altivelis
CCTTCTCTCTCTTTCCAACTTTGTCTCCATCACAACAAGCAAAAAAATGCCCCCAAATAAATACATTTAATAAATAAATGATTTATTTTCTACTAAGAACTTTTCGATCAACAGACCTTCATTTTCTCCATGATGGCGTTGGTGCCCAGGATGTTGAATCTCTTCTCAGGGTTCTCCAGCGCGTATTTCAAAGCCCAGGTGGTCTTCCCGGACGCAGGCAATCCAACCATCATCAACAGCTGACAAAACCACAGAAGAAGAACATTTCAAGGTGATCCTTGAAATGAAGTGTGGAACGGCAGGCAGCAGTTGGTGTGAGGATATGACACGCTTACCTGACAGTCTGCTTTGGAGACGGGCCCGATGGTTCCCCGGACCCTGTCCTCCAGTTTCACATCCTGGATGAAGCTGTATCCTTCTGGAGTGGGGAAGAAAGGTTCCTCCTTCTGACCGAAGTTGAACTCGATGGCACAGTTCTTCACCAGGACGTGAGGGAAGAGAGCGCGACCAGCCAGCTCCTCGCGGGAAACCCGGAACGCCACGTCCAGCCACTTGCCGTTTTTAGAGAAAGCCATCTCCACCTCCTCGCCGCTTTCAAAGTCCTGGACAACACAAGAGGGTCATTACTGCGCCGTACTCATCCCTCTTTCACTTCTACCGGACATCGTTCAACTGCCACTCACCACATAGCAACCAAGGACAACGTTCAACTGCCACTCACCACATAGCAACCCAGGACATCGTTTTCGCCAAACTTCTCTCCGTAGTCTTCAAATTTGCAGTTTGAAGATTTTTTCCCAGTTCCTCCGTATCCAAAGGAGAAAGGCTCTTCGCCTGTTTTCAAACAGGGAAAAAAAACAGGTCTTATTTTGAGGAAATATTGTACTGCATAAAATGTACAAGGATTGGATTATATTCTGTAGTCTTCCTTTGGGGCAGTAGTCAGACTGACCCAGCTGTGTACTGCAGGTGTCCAGAGACCAGCCAACACGCACCACATGCGGATCAGGTTCACTACTGGGCAAGTGTTTGACAGAGATCTCTTCATTTATCTGAAAAAGAAAACAAAAACCAGACCAAACTTTTAAAAAACAACAACAAAAAAACAAACAAAGTTCTCGTGGGACTGAAGCAGGGAATTCAGACATCTATTAACAAAAACAAGGTGCTTTGCGTGCATCAGAAAGTGACATTAGAGAGCTGTACCTTCATTTCGAAGCAGACTCGCCCCTTGTTGAGGCCATACGAGGCTCGTGCTCCTGACCACAGATATGCGAAGCCTTCGATGGTCAGGGGGTAGCCACTGTACCTGTCGCGGGACACTTTGAAGTGGAGATCACAGTTGTCTGTGGAAGAAAGAACGTTAACTCAAAGGGTCCATCACTCTGTAGAGACTTTAAAACATGCATCCATGCAAAAGGGGCTTTGCTTACAGGTGTCGATGGCCACTAAAGTATCGTCGAAATCCTCCTCCTCTTCTTCCGCCGGGGGTTGAGGAGAGCGAGCCCTGTGTGTAGCAGAAAAAAGCATCACGCATCTTATCCACCAACAAACAAGAACATCAGCCAACACCAAACTTTTGCCTATCTAACTTTTTCAACTATTCAGAGAAAATAAAAAAGTTACAAAAACGTAATTTACACATCGTAAATTGCAGAAAGTTCATCTCCACACTAACCGTCTATCCTCTCTGTGTTCGTAGTAGCCATATCCATGTCCTTCGTCGTAAGGTCTCTTGCGGTTCACGCCCTGCTTGTCATCTTCTTGTTTGGCCTGCCCAGCTTGCTCCGCCTCCATGGCCTCCCATTCGTTAACTGGTTCTGCCTGCCTGGCTTCCTCTTCCTCCTTCTTCTCCTCTTCCTCCTTCTTCTCCTCCTTCTTCACGTCGTCCAGCTCTGCCTTTTGAGTCTCCTCTTGCTCCTCCTTCACAGGCAGCTCTGGTTGCTCCTCCTGAGGGACCTGCTCTGGTTGCTCTGCCTGCAGGTGTTCCTCTGGCTGCTCTGCTTCCGGGACGAGCTGAGCATCAAGCTGAGGAGGCTGGTCCGACTGCTGGTGCTCAGCCTCCATCTTGATCTCTGTATACATCTTGATTTCATCTGCGCCCCGAAAAAACAGGGAAGAAATATGTATATATAGTGAAGGAAATTTGTTTAATAAGGAATTAATTCTCATGGCCTGTTTTTTTTTTGTTGTTGTTATTTTTACCTAATCTTTTTCCCAAAAAATAAATTTTACTAACCTGGTTTATTTTCAATCTTCTCTTCCAAATATGTTTCAGGTTCTGGCTCTGGTTCAGAATACACTGGTTCCTTTACCACGGGTTCTAGTATCTGGGGTTCTGGCGTATCTGCCCGATACACCTGCTGCATCTCTGACTGGAAGGCCTTTGTGGTCGGAGGTTCCATCACGTCATCGGTGAAGTCGCTAATCCCATAATTCATAGCAGGGACTCCACCATACGTTGGCTCTCCATCCAGACTGTCTTCTTCACTCTGGTCATCGATCACGTTTTCCTCCTCCGACTGTTCCCCATCAGGCTCTTGGTCCAGACGGGCTTGATCTTCAACACGGTATGACTCATCTTCCCCTGAGTTGTAAAAAAAAAAAAATAATAATATTCTGGTCAATTTGAGAAGTTCACAACACCTGCACAAATTAGTACTACTTTTGCATACAACTCTGCTAAGCAATAAAGGAACACAGTGTAGTCCGTAAACTTCGTTGCCAAGTTAACTGCGGACATCTCGTTTGTAAATTAAGTTGAGTTGAAATACCTGACAGACTGTTGCCTCCTTCGGGATAGTCATCGTCCCCGTCTCCAGGCAGACCGCCGTCACCTTGTTCCTCCTCCGCCTCATCCGCGACTTCTGCAACGGGTGGTCCGGCAACCTCACCCGCTGCTTCGGCCTCAAGTGCCGCCTTCAACCTTTCGACAAGGTCCGCCTTGAGTCCACGAGTGTCGAGGCCACGTAGCTGAAGCTCTTCTTTCAGCTCGTTGACTTTGAGCTTCTTCACATTGATTCCGCTCATTTTTCATGCACCGTCCAGTCAGCGATCAACAATCTCTGTCTGGGGAAGAGTTTAGAAGAATATGCTCAACTTTCGCTAAACGACAGCTAGCAGGTCAAAGCTATAAGCAGTAAGCGTATGTTTACTACTTCGCAAGCTAGCTACGTTAGCTAGTCCGCCTAGCTCACCGATAGCATATCCATTCCTGTTGATAAACATAACTAGCTAGCTGCTGTCTTCATTAATCAACGTCTGTCACAAGTCCTGCGTCAGCTAACACAACAGTTTGAAGCAACATGGTTAGGCTAGCTATGAGCAATACTATGCTATTTATCAGACTGTATCGCACTGCTTCCTACATTGGGATATAAGTTACGTTTCTGACTAGCAATGTAGAGCGAGCTAGACGACGCTAGCAACCGCGTTAGCTTAAACGGTTTCTGCGACAAAGCATTGGTAGATTGCACTTGCAGCTTGCAATCTTACATAAAATATTTCAGACTCAATGCTAAAGCGAGTTGCATTATACATTTGTGCGATAGTTTTCATGCAGGACTGCAAACTAGGAATATGCATTGCAAACCTTTTTCCCTCGTCACCAGACCACAATCGTTTCTTGCTAGAAAATCATGCACCGACCGACTGTACAAAATGGACGAATAATGTTCCTGTCTAGCCGCCCTCGGGTCAGTCAGCGCTTCTCGTCTGTGATTGGATTAAAAGGCCTGCTTGACGTTTTGAATGAATTCCCTTGCAATAGTGCACACAGGACTAAATGCATGCTTTAATAAATGCTATGACAAAAAAATAAGAAATAGTTTCGTTTTATTTGTGTTGCTTTGTATTTTCTTGCGTTTTTCACTCGCTGGCATGGCGAAATACGTGTGTGGAGAGTTTACAAAAAACCCCATCAAAGGCTAAGGATTGTAAATCATGTCAAATCTTTTCAAGTGGGAGTTTGATGTAGTTGGCGCCAAGCATACTGATCCGATGACTGTTTTAAATGTGCTTTTTCATTAGCTAAACAAAGATAATCTTTCTTGGTTTCGAAAGATAATTTCTTAACGGAAGCTTATTTTGGTTGCACCAAGGAAATATCTTCAAACATCCGGAAAACATGGCGGCATCCTAGGAAATCATTAGACCAGCAGGCTAGCTAAGAACCCTTCTTGTTGCATATACTTTACCAATACCATAGTATTGTGTGGTGTCAGAGGCGTTGTACGTATGCTAAGGTAAGTTTTAGCTAGTTAGCTCAGCCTTGCCTTCGACCTGCTTACTAAGTAGACTAGCTGGCTAGCTCGTGTTTTTCACAATCGCCGGGGCAATTGTTTTGCCGGTATGATAGCAATATATTTAGCTAAATCAGCCAGCGTTACTTTGCAGACCGACCACTTAGACCTGGGTTCTAGGCAGTCCGATAGCTTGTTTTTGCGCACAGTATTGGCATTGGTTTACTGCTAGTTGCTAGGTTAGAAGGAATTCACTTTTTTCCTGTCGTAGATGGCGTCTGGCAGCGGAGAAGGTGCAGGTGCGAGGACGTGTGTGGCTGTCCAGGATATTACCGGAGAGGATACAGCTATCGACCTGACGACCAGTGAAAAGGTTTCCCCAAATCTCCGTTTTCCTTTGGTTACAAATTGGTCCAAGGAAAGCAATCAGAAACAAAACACCGACTCATTCCTTCTGACGGTTTTTCTTGTCATTGACCACGCAGGTTGTTGAACTTCTGAATCATGCCGCTCTCATTGCTACAGATAGCAAACTCACAGTTCTCAAACAGGTTTGCAATCTTTAAAAACTACAATGTACATTACATAAGAGATTGTATGCGAAATTAGTTTCTTGTACGCAAACAATTCTGTTGTGTTTATTTAACCAGGTACAGGAGCTGATCATCAACAAAGACCCTTCATTACTGGACAATTTCCTAGATGTAAGAAATCCTGTTTCTTTCACGTGTAGCACATAGGCAAGAATGTTAAAAAGTAATTCATTCACCTAACAAGTTCTCACTCTCTTTCTATGTTTTTCTCTTGCAGGAGATGATAGCCTTTCAGACAGACAAATCAATGGAAGTTAGAAAATTCGTCATTGGCTTCATTGAGGAAGCATGGTATGTCCTCTGAGTCGTTTCCCACTTTGTAACATTCATTCTGGCACCTCTGTTAGACTAGAAGCTGATAACAGCAAAAGCACTTGTTAAATAAAACGCGTTCGACCTGAACTCCGTTCTTATTTTGACAGTAAACGAGACAACGAGCTTCTCCTGAGGCTAATCGCAAACTTGAACATGCTCCTTAAAGATGAGAGCGTGAATGTGGTGAAGAAAGCCATTCTAACTCTCACACAGCTGTACAGGGTGGCACTCCAGGTACACACAACACACTCATCACCGCACACCAGGGGTCTCCAATCCTGGTCCTCGAGGGCCGCTGTCCTGAAGGTTTTCAGTGTTTCCCTGCTCCAGCACACCTGAGTCTAATAAAGGGTCATTATGAAGCTTCCACAGAGCTTGGTAATGGCTCATTCATTAGAATCAGGTGTTCTGGAGCAGGGAAACATCGAAAACCTTGAGGACAGCGGCCCTCGAGGACCAGGATTGGAGACCCCTGCCGCACACCGTCAATCGCTGCATGGGAACTGTGTTACGTAACTTGTTTTTTCTTCTTCTTCTTTTCCGTCCCAGTGGTTGGTGCGCTCCAAGGCTGTGTCGGAGATGCAGGAGGCATGCTGGGATATGGTGACTCAGATGAAGGAGGACGTTTTGGCCCTGTTGGACTTTGACAACGACGGTGTCCGCACGCACGCCATCAAGTTCACGGAGTCGCTCATCATCACTCTCTCTCCCAGGACGTCCGATTCGGACACGCCCAAGCGGCAGGAGGGAGACATCAGCTTGGACAAAGTTCCCAAAGACCACTCCTACATTCGCTACGGTGAGAAAACAAATCTCTCTCTCTCTGTCTCTCTGTCTCTCTGTCTGTCTGTCTGTCTGTCTGTCTGTCTGTTTCCCTCTTTCTCTCTCTTCCCCCACCCCTCTATAGAACAGCGTCACTCAATTCTCATGACTTATTTCCCATTGATGACTGTCTGAATGTAAACGTTTAATTCCCTTTGCGTTGTTTTCCCTCAGATACTCTCTGTGAGGAGGGCAAGTCTGCCCTGGAGCAGCTTCTGAAGTTCATGGTCCACCCTGCCATCACCAGCATCAACCTGACCACCGCACTGGGATCTCTGGCCACGCTGGCCCGCCAGAGACCCATGTTCATGTCTAAAGTGGTGCAGGCATATGAGACACTGCATGGTAAACTGTCCTCTCACTGTCCTAACACTTTCCTCTCACTGTAAACACACTGGAAACACTGGATTCCCACTGTAAGAACACTGGGAATACTTTCCTCTGTATTTACACACTGGAATGCTCAATAGGATTGATCATAAATGGAATGTTACGAGATTACGTTATTGGAGATCTTCTTAGTCTATAGGCGATATACCATTAAAAATAAGAGTGTTAAAGGTCTCGTTCCTAATCCTCAGCTAACCTGCCCCCGACTTTGGCCAAGTCCCAGGTGAGTAGCGTGAGGAAGAATCTCAAGCTCCACCTGGTGGCGGTCCTTCGTCACCCCTGCAGCCTGGAGTTCCAGAGTCAGATCAGCACCCTGCTGCTGGACCTGGGAATGTCCCAGAACGAGATCACACGCATCACGCCGTCGGCACGAGAGCAGCGCAAACGACCTCGTCTGGAGCCCTACACAGAGGGCAAGAAGATCAAGATCGGTGAGGCCATGATTTTGTTTCTCAGATATTTATATATATTTTTTGTTTTGTTTTTACCACCCTGAAACATAAGCAGAATCAGCAACAAACTTCTCATTAACTATGTTTGTGGGGGCCGATATTTCCAGAACCTGCTCTGATGGAGGACGATGAAGACAAGGAGGAGCCTGTCGCACCATCTGTCTCCAAGACCTCCTCTGTACCAACAGCACAGTCAGCCATCGACCTCACGGCTGACTTCCTGCGACCGCTTCTGTCCCCGGAGAACGTGGCCAATCTGGTGAGCCGGGGAGGCTGTGTGTCATATCGTCGTCCCCTTTCCTGTTGACGCACATTCGGCTGATGACGTGTGTGTGTGTGTTTGTGTGTGTGTGTGTTTGTGTGTGTGTGTGTTTGTGTGTGTGTTTCAGGTGCTCATCAGCATGGTGTACCTGCCGGATGTCATGCCAGCTTCCTTCCAGGCCACTTACACACCTGTGGAGTCTGCAGGTACAGACGCCCAGATCAAACACCTGGCTCGACTGATGGCTACGCAGATGACGTCAGCAGGGATAGGACCAGGTGAGAAGGAGGGGCCTAGACGCAGCACGCGGGGTGATGCTGTCAAGCACGCCATCACGATCTGCGTGGGCGTCGTTTCAGTCAAACCGCACGTACGGACGCCACGGTTCGTTTAGCATCGCCGTGGATTCCTGTGACACGTGACTTCCTGCTCGCTTCATCTCTCCTCCCGCAGGACTGGAGCAGTGCCGAGCGCGAGACGAGGACACTGGGAAGGAGGAGAACATGGAAGAAGGAGAATCATCCAGTTCCAAAGACTTGCTCATCAAGCGTAAAGTGTCCCTGGGTCAGGCTATCTCCGTGGTGGGAGGCTATGACAAGAACCAGGCCCCAGAGGAGGCTCCTCTGGTGAAGAGACTACCTGAGCCCATCCTGCCCTCCGCACAGACCAAGTAAGAGTCTCGCCTGCACCTCTGGAGATCAGCTGTGGTCTCTACTCTCCTCCGCCCCCCCGCCCCCCCCTTCTCTCTCTTTCTCAACGTCTCTGATGTGACTCCTCAGAGCTCCGGGCGCCAGCGGGAGGAAGAAGGTGTTCCGATTGGCTGACGTGATCCAGCCGCTGAGCGAGGCCCAGGTGGAGAAGCTGACTAACATGGCCGTCAAGAGGATCCTCAACTCGGAGAAGGCCATCGCGCAGAGCGGCATGGCTCATGTGAGTTTGTGAAGTCTAAATCTCTGGAACAGATTGGATGGAGGGGGGGGGTCATGGAAACGGCCTGATTCATCTCCCCCTTCACCTGCTGCAGGTGCGCGTGAAGCTTCTGTCGAGGCTGGTGACCCAGTTCGAGGGGATGATGAAAGGGAACGTGCTGGACTTCATCCTAGAGGACATACGAGGCAGGATCGACCTGGCCTTCTCTCTCCTCTACCAGGAGTACAACACCTACATCAGCCAGCAGCCAGCAGGCCTGCTGGAGAGCTACGACCACTGCCTGTACACCCTGCTGTCTGGACTGCAGGAGAAACCAGAGCAAAGGGACGGGTAAGAAACAGCTGCTAGGCTGATCTGGAGTGGGAGGAGCTTAGAGTATCTGACTGCAGGTCTACGAGTCACAGCTTTAGCCCAACCCTGAATGTTGCTTTGGATCAAATGCTGCTGAATGAAAATGTTAGCACTAGCCACATTAGCATTGTGAAGGCAGGTTATTCCAACAAGCGTTTATAGAATGTGTGTAAACAGTGTGTGTAAAAACGTTGTGTTATGCGCGCCGTTGTAAACCGGTGTGTGTAGTCAACAGTCCTGCGTGTCGTTTTTAAACAGTGTGTGTGTGTGCGTGTAAACAGTGTGTGTGTGTGTGTGTGTGCGCGTGCGCCCGCACGTGCGTGTGTTCCTGATATTATGACCAAAGTATTTTCCCCTCCTAGGCTTTTCACCAAGCTTGTACTGGAGGCTCCTATCATCACAGAATCTGCATTAGAAGTGATCAGGCGTTACTGTGAGGACGAGGTAATCCTGGCGGCATACAGTCACCGTCTGAAAACAGTTCCACAGTTCCGTCCCTATGGTAACTGTTGTTTTGTTGTTGTTTGTGTTTGTGTCTCAGTCTCGGGTGTACCTGGGCATGACCACGCTGAAGGAGCTGATTGTGAAGCGACCCTCCAGACAGTTCCAGTACCTCCACGTTCTTCTGGACCTCAGTTCACATGAAAAGGAGAAGGTGGCCGATCTACGTCTTTTGTTTCTTATCAAAGATCCACTATTTCATAGAATTAATGATGATTCAAATGTGGGTTAGCGTGTTCCAACCTTCATTATCCATTTTTGACATATCCATTTTATGATATATGATACATAAATGATCATATTACATGTACTTAATATGAGAACCCTGAACACTCTAGACCGTTCCATCTCCATTCTCCACACACGTGCGCTGTCTCACGTGCGCTGATCTGCGTGTGATTTCAGGTGCGCTCGAACGCCCTGGCCTTCATTAAGAGGATGTATGAGAAAGATCAACTCAGAGACTACATCGAGAAGTTTGCCCTGAACTACATGCAGCTGTTGGTCCATCCCAACCCACCTTCCTTACTCTTCGGAGCCGACAAGGACACAGGTAAGATAACATTGTTACTCTCTTGCACTTACTTCATGTGTTTACCAGATCCTGTTTGACCCAGTGTGCGTCTTTGGGTCGCTCATAATTAATCGTTAACCAACAATATGGATGTTTACCGCTTAATACTATCGGTTAGACTGTGTCGCTAGATTGAGCAAATTTATCGACCTCTAGTGAGTTGAGCTACTTTGTTCATCTCCATTTTAGTTTTCAGTTTGTTTGTTTTTGCAGAACTAATTCTATTCTTAAGTGTTGTTACAATAATAATTTCGAAATAACGCTAATTTGGGGGGAAGGGGGTTGAATCCAAATGAATAATTATTTCCAAAGATCGTAAAAATCTTTGAAAACTTAAAGTTGAGAAAGCTAAAAAATAATAATAATCTGCATCCGAGCGACGTGAACAAACCAGTTATCAGTCAAAACGTTGTTTTGTTAAAACTTTTTCTCTCAAATAATCATCAGCGTGTGTCCCTCACAGAGGTAGCGTCTCCCTGGACTGAAGACACGGTCAGACAGTGTCTGTATCTCTACCTCTCCCTCCTCCCTCTCAACCATCGCCTGGTACACGAGCTAGCGTCAGTCTACACCGAGGCTATCGCCGACATCAAGCGCAGTGTGCTCCGCGTGGTGGAGCAGCCTGTAAGCCACGTTCTGTTTCTCCAGCTCTGTCGATCCCTTCAGAGTCCATGTTCTCGGTTAAGGATCAATGTTGTTGGTTCTCCAGATCCGTGGAATGGGTATGAACTCTCCAGACCTCCTGCTGCTGGTGGAAAACTGTCCCAAAGGAGCAGAGACGCTGGTCACACGCTGTCTGCACATTCTAACCGACAAAGGTAAACAGTTTTGTTTTCGAAAGGCTGAGCGCTGTGTTGACGTGAAGGCGAGGGAAGCGCTAATCTTCTGAACGTTGCCTGTCTTCCGTCAGTACCCCCATCGCCAGAGCTGGTGGAGAGAGTTAGGGACCTGTACCACAAACGAGTTCCAGACGTCCGCTTTCTGATCCCTGTCATAAACGGTCTGGAAAAGGTGAGCTTCCATTCCAACGAACGTGGTTCGTTCTTGGTTTCTACGGCAACGATGGCTGCGTTACACAATGAACAGAGGAAGTTAACGCGATGGTGATTTGATCCTTGGCGTGCAGAAAGAAGTGATTCAAGCTCTTCCCAAGCTGATCAAGTTGAACCCCATCGTGGTGAAGGAGGTCTTTAATCGTCTTCTTGGGACACAGCACAGTAAGTCACTGATGTTTTAGTGTTACTGGTTGGGTGGTTTTATTCACAAGACAGCCTTTTTCCAACCCTGCTTGTTTTAGATCACTGGTTCTTAACTGTGTTGGACGTACTGAACCCCACCAGTTTCATATGCACATTCACCCAACCCTTCTTAATTGGAAAACTAAAACTTTTTTTTTTCTTTTATACCTATAATCATATGAGTCAGGTGTGTGTCTTGACCTCCGCCGAACCCCTGAGACTGATTCAACGAACCTCTGGGGTTTGATCGAACCCAGGTTAAGAACCCCTGTTTTAGATGTTTCCCTGCTCCAACACACCTGGCTCAAGTGACTGTGATATTTCGAAGCTTCCCCTGAGCTTGATAACGAGCGGTCATTACGTTGAGTGGGGGTTATAGTGGGGTAGGGAAAGAGGGGGAGGACCAGGGTTTAGAAAGGTCTGTGTTAAGATTTCCTGTGAACTTCCTGCTTCCTGTCATCTAGGTGAAGGCAGCTCCTCCATGTCTCCTCTCACCCCTGGGGAACTCCTCATCGCTTTGCACAACATCGACTCCACCAAATGTGACATGAAGTCCATCATCAAAGGTCCGTCTTTCCCTCCTCACGCATTCCTCATCATCCGACACGCTGCCTGGTCAACGTCGTCAGCCGATGTCGCTAGCTGACCGTGGCTGTGTTTGTCTGTCCCTCGCAGCCACCAACCTGTGCTTCGGGGAGAAGAACGTGTACACATCGGAGGTCCTGGCGGTGGTGATGCAGCACCTGATGGAGCAGAGTCCTCTCCCTATGCTTCTGATGCGTACCGTGATCCAGTCTCTCACCATGTACCCTCGGTTGGGAGGCTTCGTCATGAACATCCTGTCTCGCCTCATCCTCAAGCAGGTCAGACGCCCTACCGCCATCCCATAATAACCACGCTCGCGCTCTGCCGCGGAGATGGTAAGCGTCACCGGACGGACGTGCCTCCGTCTTTCCTCTGACGCGTTTTAGAACGCGCAGGAACGGCGCGACTTCCTGTTCCGAAGGATGTAGTATTGTGTTTGGGGTATCTTGACTCATCAGAATTGATTTGATTGGCTGTCTCTGCGATGAACTCGTACAGAATAGATATTAGAAAGTTAGGAAATACTAGGGCGAGTAGACAGTGCAAATATAACCATTTTGACGTTTCTTATCAAGTGAATATGCCGTGTCTCTCTCTGGCTGAGCAGGTGTGGAAGTATCCCAAGGTGTGGGAAGGCTTTGTGAAGTGTTGCCAGAGGACCAAGCCGCAGTCTTTCAGCGTGCTGCTGCAGCTGCCTCCACCGCAGCTCACCAGCGTGTTCGAGCGTTGCCCGGAGATGAGGGACCCTCTCCTGCAACACGTCCATTCCTTCACCCCCCACCAGGTAGTCCGGCGGCCATCTTGAATCGCTAACGAGTGTGCTTCTCACAGATGTTCGCACTGCGTTGGACTTTGAGGGCCTCAGAGCGAAATTATTATTATCAATTGACCTTATTTGGGGGGAGGGGAACATGTTTGTTGTAAACAATACCATTTTTGTTGTTGTTGTGTTATAGCAAGCCCACATCCCTGCCTCTGTCATGGCTGTGCTGGAGTTTAACATCAAAAAGCCAGAACCAGAACCCATGGAGTCTACTGCCGAGACGGAGGTGATGGACCAACCGTCGTCAGCAGGATCGTATCAGACGGCCATCTTGTTTTCCAAGTTGTCTTTTGAATTGTTTTCTGTCAAAGATTCATTCTAAACGTTTGTCACCGCTGTCCTGTGTTACGCCATGTAGATTGAGCTCGCTACAGCTGCTGTGGATGTTGCTAGGCCTGAAACGCCTGTGGAACCACTGAAGGAACCTGAAGCTGTGGTACAGCAGAGGGCACCGAAGCCAAAGGAAGAGGAGGAACCGATGGAAATAGGGCAACCAGAGCAAGCCGTTCAACCGGAGAACACAGGGAGTGCTTCTCAGGTACAACAGGTCTGTGGACATTTTGGAATTGTCATTTCTTGTCTGTAAACATTGATATTCATGTGTAAAGGATGATTGTGGTGGTAGTTTTAGAGTAACTCATGGATGATCATTTTTCTAGGTGGAGATACCTGTGATAGAAGAAGGTTGTTTATCATCAGATCCTGTCCAGGAAGTGGAGGAACCACAGGAACCACGAACTGAACCCTCCCCAGAAGTTAGCGACACGTCTAAAAATGTCACAGACGACATTATCACAGAACCTGAATCTGACAGTCGGACTGAAGACGTGGAATGATTAACGGATCTTAAAGAATTAAGTTAGACACGTATTTTGAAAGATAGATGTTGGTTAGTTGTGTTGGTGTCTAGGTTACATGTTTTTGTCTGGAACATGTCTTCTTGCCATGATGAATAAAAATGTTTCTAAGATTTTATCACGTCAAATGTTTTGGGATATCTATTATGCAACATTGGGCTGAAAGTGTGTCCAGATGATGTCCGGCGGGGTCACGCGAGCAGCGGTCTAGGCTGTGGTTGCGGCGCGCGGCCTAACGTGTACGTGCATTGTGCTTAGCAACCGGATTGTTTACCATCGCAACCAAATCCTGTTTTTAGACGATGTCTAAGCGGACGGCGGGATTTCGAGTTGTTGATTAATATAGTCTCTAAATTTAAAGAATTTGTCGTATGTTGCATGTGTGGTTAAATACTACCTTTGGCGAATTGTGTGTGGCTACTTTTAACAACTTAGCATCACTGCCAGAGTAAATTAACGTTGGATAAAGCAGAGAGATGGCGTCTCCAGAGGCTGCGCCGACCAACCAAATGGATGAAATGACGGTCAACTTCAAGGCTTTTTTGCTGAAGAACAGCACTAAAAGTAACATGAACCTGTGAGTCTCAAGTAGTGGTTGTAGTTTGGATAGTGGGGTATTAAATAAGTTAAAAGTGTGAAGTTATTCAGAGTTGATTCTAACTGCCCTTTCCAGCTACGACCACATGGCACGGTTACTAACCAAAGTGATGGATGAACGTCCAGAAAATGCGGTCGATGTCTTTGAAGATATGAGTCGTGAGGTGAAACGGGGAATGCTTTCTGAAAAGCAGAGCACATTACGAGACGTGGCTTTCATCCCCGCTGCCCAGTTGTTGGCTGAGAAGCAGAAGTTGCTGTTCTCCCGGGGTGGCGGAGACGAGGGCGATCAGGAGGAGGAGCTGGTGAGTTTTCAAAATACCAAAAAAAGAGACATACTAAATCCCATCCTAAATAAACAAAATCCTGTGGATAAAATGAATGGAACTGATTTCACCCCTGTGTTATCAGGTAGATACACCCCTTCCCAATGTAGGAGAGCTTGCCTTTTTCCTAGAGCAAGCTGGAGTTGGTCTGGGAAGAGAAGAAATGCACAGAATATTCCTAGCGCTGAAACACCTGGTGGACACACAACCGCTGCATCGCTGCCGCTTTTGGGGCAAGATTCTGGGAACGCACAATAACTATATAGTTGCCGAAGGCGAGTACAGAGAGGGGGAGGAAGAGGAGGAGGAGGTGAATGAGGAGGTGGTGGAGGAGGAGGAGAAGAGAGAGGCGAGAGAAGAGGAGGAGGACACTGAGGTGATAGACGTGGTTAGTAGACCAAGACGGTTTCCCTACTTCCTTTCAGGATGACCATGATACTCTGAGGCCTCCGTTTTCTTCTGTATTTAACGTTTATAAAAGTCTAATAATGATACTAACTTTATTTTGTATAGCGCTTTTAAAAGTCATTTCTCAAAGCGCTTCACATAAGCAGAGTTAAGATTCATAAAACTCTGTTTCACTCAGGCCGACCCGCTCCCTCGCTCGTCTTACAAGCCTCCACCTGTGGTGCCAAAAGAGGACAATCGCACAGGAACCAACAAGTACAGCTACTTTGTATGCTCTGAACCGGGCCTTCCCTGGGTGAAGCTACCGACCGTGACTCCAGCCCAGATAACTGCCGCACGTCACATACGCAAGTTCTTCACAGGCAGACTGGACGCCCCCGTCGTCAGTTACCCCCCTTTCCCAGGCAACGAGGTCAACTACCTAAGAGCTCAGATAGCTCGCATATCAGCCGGCTCGCACGTCAGTCCCTTGGGCTTCTATCAGTTCGGAGAGGAGGAAGGGGAGGAGGAGGAAGAGGGCGCTCGCGACGGCTTCGAGGAGAACCCTGACTTCGAGGGCATACCTGTTCACGAGATGGCGGAATCTCTGTCTGCCTGGGTGCATCACGTCCAGCACATCCTCCAGCAGGTAACGTTCATCCTCCAGCAGGTAACGTTCATCCTCCAGCAGGTAACGCTCTGGGACCCGGGAGCGTTTGCATGTGGCTGCCTCACGGTCACGTCACAGCTGGATGCTGACAGGAGGTTACCTCCTGCAGGGTCGCTGCGTGTGGGTGAACCAGGTGGAGAAGCAGGAGGAGGACTTTGAGGAGGAAGGAGGAGAAGAGAAGGAGGAGGAGCCTGATGAGCCAGAGCCAGAAGTGGGCCCGCCCCTTCTAACCCCTCTTACTGAGGACATAGGTGAGACCCCGCCCTCCTCTTACCGAGGACATAGGTGAGACCCCGCCCTCCTCTTACTGAGGACATAGGTGAGACCCCACCCTCTCCTCACCCCCCTCTCGCCCCAGCCCCCCCTTTCCTCAGCCCCCCCATCTCCCCAGTCTTCACCGCCCCCCACCTGCGTCCTCCTGTGATAAAGTGTTGACGTTGTGTTTGTTGCAGAGGTGTTCAATACCCCTCCCTGGAGTTCCAGGATGTCCTCGCACCTTATCTCTCAGTTTGCTGTTGCCGTCCTGCGCTCTAACCTGTGGCCAGGAGCATATACCTACGCCAGTGGCAAGTAAGATGGGATTTCTCCTAGCGATCGATCGAACCCGGTCCGATTCAAAAGTACCAAGCGCCTGGGTTAGACAACATTCCAGTTTGAAAACAAAAAAAGATTCTGTTGTTCTGTTGTAATCCATGTAGGAAATTTGAGAACATCTACATTGGCTGGGGAGTGAAGTTCTCTGGGGAAGGCTACACCCCGCCCGTGCCCCCCGTGCCCCAGCGGGAGTACCCCAGTGGGCCGGAGATCACGGAGGCCCAGGACCCCAGCCTGGAGGAGGAGCAGGCGCTGAAGGCAGCACTGGAGGACCAGAGAGCTGCCCAGGAGGAGGCAGAGGGTCTGGATGGAGAGGAGGAGGAGGAGGAGGAAGATGACTGACTGGGGAAATCAGATCGGATTAGAAAAGGTTGACTTGAGATATTTATTACCGGGGAAAATGTTTCGACTTTGCTATGGGTTAATACCAATAAAGAAATTCTCACATTGATGTTTTGTTTGATCAGGTTTAAGTTTACAATGCTAGTAAAAAGAGCTAAACAAATACAGTTTGATTAGATGTTCTGTCCAATCCAGGGTGTCATTTGGGTCGACAGACACAAGGTGTCACTGCAGAACCAAACAAATGGATTCAGGCAGAACCACAGTTGAACCTCTTAGATGTTGCAGTTCTATAAAGACATGGGCATGATGTACATCTCTAAAACTGGAGTTTATTTACACGGATAAACAGGGAGTATTTCAGATTGAACACTCTATTCCATTTGAACTTTGCTATCTGGGTCCATTTACCCTATATTTACAGTCAATTAGATGAACAACAGTAATCAAATAGTTCTTAATATCTTTTCGTCTAGGGAGCAGTTCCTTGATAATATTTGGATGAATCCATGAAAAATAGGACTTCATTATTTTACTGTGATTCTCAGAGGTTCTGCTTTTAGAAATGTGTTGAAAATAGCAGATGTATCCCCTTGATGTAGGGTATTTGAGTTGTCGGAAAAAATTGAAATTCTCCTTATAGTGTGGGAATGATGATTATCTTGTCATTTATCACTCATCTCATAATTTAGTAGTTAGAAAAAGATTGTTGCTTCATGTTATATCCAAAGTACAGATAATTTAGAAAATAAATCAACAAGTCTATATATATATATATGTACCTGGGTTTGTCACAATAACACAATGATAACCTCATTTTTGGTGAGATGATATGAGATATGTTACAGTTTTTTTCCTGGGGTAACCTCATCCTATCTGTTGAAACTAAGAATATATTTTAATCTCGTAACTAATTGACAGAGTACTGTCAGTGACTATACAGTGGCATTTGTTGTCAAGGGGCGTGACAACAACACATCTCAGTTCTCATTGAATAAATCAAAGGCCTGAATTATGGTAACATCATGGTTATAGAAAAAAGGGACATTTCCATCAACCAGAACAATACAAGCTTAGCTCAAGCCTGTAAGGAATGAGAGACTAAGTTGTGTATGTTGTGATCTACCAGTCACTACGAGAGTTGGGCTGTACATTGGAGCTAAAACTCATCTATCTACCTGATAAGGAATACTTAACGCCCCCTTGGTGCTTGTTATGAAATCACTCTAATGATTCTACAAAGCGAGAGAGAGACCGTAGAGATTAGTACACGACAGTTATTTAAGACGTGATAAAACCGTCGCTTAAAGATGACTTCAGAAAGAGTCCGCTGGGATCCGATTGGTCGTTTGGAGAAGCTTGAACCTTTAGCACATGGAAGCATCTTGTTGTTGTTTTTCTAACTATTCTTCGTCTTGTAGATCTCCCTTGTGGTAGTCCTGTTCACATTTCTCTTCACCAACTCTCATTTGAATCATCCTTGCACAGTGCACCATGAGATGTGATGATGACAGTGTCTATCCAACTTTGGCTTGTTTAAGTACATCTTGCTGATCCGAGTGTGTGCAGCACTGGCCTGGTGCGTACACGTTTTCTCCCTCCTCCACAGCAACTCTCCAGAGTGTCCATATCTGTGTTTGCCAACTTCAACCTTCCCCTGGTGGATGGAGGTGGTAGCTGTGGGCAGTGTAAGGCCGTCGTTTTTTGTTATAGACCAACTGTCATTTAACATTTAAACCCATTTAACTGATACAACTAAACAATATTTTCTGTATTGAGGGATCTCCTGAGGTAATGTGGATGTAGGCAACAGCTTAATGTCAATAGACATCACCGACTGCAAAAAAAGTTTATGTAATAAGGTGAAACGTTTGACTTTGGTCAAATACGTCATAACTGTTATTTTACCGTCAACTATCCCATCTTCTTTTGCCGATCCAGGAACTTCTGTCTCCTGTCGGCTGGAATCTCGTCCAGGCTGATTCCGTGATTGGTCATCCTGAGTGGAGAACAGGAACCAGGATTTAGCATGGACTTTGAATGAGGACGACATCCCAGTATTACAGGGTATGGTTGAATGAAAACACCTGTCCTCAGGTTAGAGGACTGGTGTTTTAGGTGGGGAAGACAGGTGTGTGTGAGTGTGTGTGTGTGTGTGGTCTTACCCAGGTATGAGGTCAAGTGGAACGGGGAGGGGCTTAAGGAACCCTGTCTTACCGACCAGCCAATACGTGTTCTCCACCCCTTTCCCCTAGAGAGGATTCAAGAAGAGACAAACATCTCCAATCATTAACACGGGAATTATAAACGACCACACCCTTGTTTTAATTATGAGTAGATGTGTGTGTGTGTGTGTGTGTGTGGTGGGGGGGTAAGGGTTTTGTTTGTGTGTGTGAGTGTTTGTGTGAGTGAGTGAGTGTGTGTGTGTGTGTGTGTGTATGTGTGTGTGTGTGTGTGTGTGTGTGTGTGTGTGTGTGTGGGTGTGTCGTGTGTGGTGTGTGATGAGAGAGAGAGAGAAGAGAGAGAGAGAGAGAGAAAGAAGAGAGAGAGATCAGAAGAAGAGGAGAGAGAGAGAGAGGGGTTACCTTCAGCTCTGTCATCCCCCTGCTGTCTATCTTGTATCCCTGATTCAGGACGGTCAGAATGTCTACTGTGCTTTTGTTGACGTGGACCCTGTAAGCTGAAGGAACAACAGAATAGCATTAGTCTCACTCACACACAAGCTCTGCACAAGCGCTCTCTAATCCACAACCACACTTTCTTGGTTTCAACATTGATACGATGAGATTGGAGTACCAAGTGCTACACGCAAGCTGTTATCACCGTTGCTGTGGTTACCATTTGTCCCAAGATGTGTGTCTGAAGCCAAAGAACTGAACACATTCTGTGTTCAAGATTTCCTGTTAGGGACATGTACTATACACAGTAGTAATCGGAACATGGAATGTTCCAGATTCGAGAATGATACAAGCGGAGTTCTCTCCTGATTTTAAGACTGTATTTGGGCGTTAGTAAAGTCCTTGACCTGATTTTGAGGCTGTTAATGTTCTTACTGCTGGGTTAGGGCAGCTCTCTAAGAAGAACTCTCGTGGCAAAGGTTCCAAGAAAGCCCAGCAACATGGTTTAGTTTGAACACCAGCTGTATCGCTGCTGCAGTTTCTCTTCCTGGCCAGCAGGTGGGGTAGAGTACATAACTGGGTCTAAGGAGCTGCTTTAGATAACCCTCATACACAAAGAAGTATGTTGGAAATCAAATGTTGAAATCGACCTTTTGTAATATTGATGTAATTCTGAATTCATTGTCTGAATTCTGTAGATGCGTGAATTCTACATTTATCGGCCTCAAGAAATACACTCCATCAAAATGTGTCATCAACTTGAAGTATGAGAGCTGTACATTCCATTTATCCAACCACAAACATCAAGAGCCTCCACCCTCCACCCTCTAACCCCAGCCCTTAGTCCATCCTCCACCCTCTAACCCCAGCCCTTAGTCCATCCTCCACCCTCTAACCCCAGCCCTTAGTCCATCCTCCACCCTCTAACCCCAGCCCTTAGTCCATCCTCCACCCTCTAACCCCAGCCCTTAGTCCACCCTCCACCCTCTAACCCCAGCCCTTAGTCCATCCTCCACCCTCTAACCCCAGCCCTTAGTCTATCCTCCACCCTCTAACCCCAGCCCTTAGTCAAAGAGGACATTTCCATCCTCCACCCTCTAACCCCAGCCCTTAGTCCACCCTCCACCCTCTAACCCCAGCCCTTAGTCCATCCTCCACCCTCTTACCCCAGCCCTTAGTCCATCCTCCACCCTCTAACCCCAGCCCTTAGTCCATCCTCCACCCTCTAACCCCAGCCCTTAGTCCATCCTCCACCCTCTAACCCCAGCCCTTAGTCCACCTTCCACCCTCTAACCCCAGCCCTTAGTCCACCCTCCACCCTCTAACCCCAGCCCTTAGTCCATCCTCCACTCTCTTACCCCAGCCCTTAGTCAAAGAGGACATTTCCATCCTCCACCCTCTAACCCCAGCCCTTAGTCCATCCTCCACCCTCTAACCCCAGCCCTTAGTCCATCCTCCACTCTCTTACCCCAGCCCTTAGTCAGAGAGGACATTTTCATTGAACCTTGAATTCGTCCACTAATTCAGCTGATAGTCTTAAAAGATTACAGTGGACTGCTCACAGCAAATCTCCTTTAGCCTCATGTTGCATGCTCTCCTAGCACAATGCTGCCTCTCCTTGCAGCTCAGCGCTGGGTGGGGAGAGGCAAGGGTTAGGGGGGGAGGGGAGGGGAGGGAAGCGGGAGGGGAGGAGGGGGAGGCGAGGGGAGGGGAGGGAGGAGACACGAAAACGAGTACTTACGCAACGAGGTGGATTCCATTCGAGAGGCTGTGTTGACTGTGTCTCCAAACAGGCA
This sequence comes from Plecoglossus altivelis, assembly GCA_036571765.1. Lineage (NCBI taxonomy): Eukaryota > Metazoa > Chordata > Actinopteri > Osmeriformes > Plecoglossidae > Plecoglossus > Plecoglossus altivelis. The sequence continues at coordinate 9,947,371 of BROE01000019.1, forward strand.
GTATCGAGGCATGGTCAGCCCCACCACCCCCGCTACCACAGGGCCTGTGGGGGTACGCAAACACACACGTGTACATTTAGATACTCCTGCGTATACTGTTTATACACAGTCACGCAATCACCCACACGCACTCACGTTTAATGTGGTGACGTGGGATTACACCTCACAATGTCATGTGAACAGTAGTGTGTAAAACATGAGAATAGCTTAGTAGGGAAGGATGGCTTTTAGAGCAGGTTTCCAACCGGCCTCAAGCTGTCACTGTTACGAAGAAGGACCCAAAACCACCGGGACAAATGTGCCAAACGTTGTTATCCAGGCGTGAGGGCGTTGAAGTTGCGCACAGCCTAATAGGATGGTGGAGGCTAAGTAGATGACGTTTCACGATTCTAAGTATATGTACCAGACGAAGGGTCAGTTTAAAATAACCCTTTTAGGTCTAGTGGCCATGGACGTCAGTTCCTCTGACGTTTGTTCCGTGTTCCGAAAAGTTCTAGGTCAGGAAACCGAAATGAGAACGTTCCACTGGCTGGGAAATGTTATGAGCAGTGATGCTGAAGCCTGTTGCCATCAAAGGCCAAGAAGGTGCAGGTTTTCCTGTTAACCAAGCACACCACACACTGTGAACACACACAGAACACACACACCAGAACACACACACTGTGAACACACACAGAACACACACACCAGAACAAACACACCAGAACACACACACACCAGAACACACACTCCAGAACACACACCAGAACACACATACCAGAACACACACACCAGAACACACACACCACAACACACACACTAGAACACACTACACTAGAACACACACACCAGAACACACACACCAGAACACACACACCAGAACACACACACCAGAACACACACCAGAACACACACACCAGAACACACACACACCAGAACACACTTCACCAGAGCTAATTTCACTAATGAGTTTCTCTACTTAGTGAAATCAGATGATGTAGTTCTTGGTTGACACAAACAATCTGCACCGTCCCTCGATGACACAGGGTTCGACAGCACAGTGTCAGAGGCAGTGTTTGAGTCGCGTGTTTCTGTTAACTGTTCTTGTTTCAGTCGAATGTGATTGAAATAGTTTAAAGTCACGAGCGAGAGCGATCTCCTCACCTGAGTGGAGGCCGATTCGAATCCTGACCTTCACGTCGGGCATGTGCCTCATTTTGAAGGCCCCAATGCAGTGCAGGATGTCCAGCGACATGTTGCACATTTCTGCAGCGTGCCGGTTCTCGTTGCGATTGGGAACTCCAGAGGCCACCATGTAGGCATCTCCTATAGTCTCCACCTACACACACACACACAATGCACACACACACGCACACACACACACAGAATGCACACACACACACACACACACTCACACAGAATGCACACACACACACACAGAATGCACACACACACACACACACACATACACAAACAGATAACACTCACACACACAGAGAATGCACACACACACACACAGAATGCACACCCACACACACAGAGAATGCACACCCACACACACAGAGAATGCACACACACACAGAACACAGACAGACAACACTCACACAGAACACACACACAGAACACACACACAGAACACACACACAGAACACACACACAGAACACACACACAGTTAGGTAGACGTACATACGCACACGTCACACCACATTCAGCACTCCACATCGACGGCGCTCTGTCCAGAACAGACAAGGTTCTGCTGGGTGGGTGAACCCTCACCTTGTAGACGTCGTGCTGGCCGATGATGGCATCGAAGAGCGAGTAGAGGTCATTGAGCAGGTCCACCACCTCGATGGGCTCGCTGAGGGCAGAGATGGTGGTGAAACCCACGATGTCACTGAAGTACAGTGTGACCATAGAGAAGTGCTCCGGGGTCACAGGCTTGCCCGTCTTCAGTGCCTGAGCTACAGACCTGGGGAGAGACACACACCCAATCAGCTGGACACCCGGAGGTTTATCAGTTTAACACAAAACCTCGAATTTCTGTGTCAGATGTTTCTATCCTGTAAAACACACTACTAGTCGATAAGGTTAAGCAGAATGGATCAGAGGAATCAAACAATAGATAAAAACATTTAACAACGAATACTTATTCAGATATATCAGATCATTTAGAGATAGAGACGGAGAGGAGAGGGAGAGAAGGAGAGAGAGAGAGAAGAGAGAGAGAGAGAGAGAGAGAGAGGGATAGCCAGAGGTAGAGAGAGAAGAGATGGAGGGCTAGATGCAGACAGGTGTCAGGTGAGTTTGAGTGGTCCGTACTTGGGCAACATCTGGGCCAGCAGCTGGTCAGTCTTCTGCCTCTCCACCTCCAGCTCCTCTGTCCTCTCCCGGATCAGATCCTCCAGGTTGGAGGAGTACTGCTCCAGCATGCGCAGCATGGAGTCAATGATGTTGGTCTTCTTCCCCTTGGTCACACTCTTTACCTGCATACACACAGGCAGGTGTTACTAGAGCTGCTTGACTGAGCTAGCTAAAAAATAAACCTGTATTGCGATTATTAGAGATAGAAAAACAATATAACTCGACAACAGAAAACAAAATACAAGCTCTTAAATATAAACTAAAAAAGAGTTGTCCTTAAATTTGTCAAAGAATCACGAAAAACACAAAGAACGAGTCAATATATTTCCATGAAAAGGAAAAATCCTTTACAACTTTTATGACGAGTACACCGAACTAGTAAAATAGAAAGGTTCAACTGGAACGAAAGGAGCTACATCCTTAGATTCTGCCACACACCTCAAAAATAAAAGAAAAACTTAACCAAAATAAACCCACTCACCAAAGCAATAAAACTACAAACTCCTCTATTCCTACTAAAGACAATAAAATGAATAGAATGAACAACTAAGGTTTGATGATATGGAGGGGAGAAGAAGGGAGAGAGGTAATAAGAACGCAATAAAAAAAATATTAAAAAAAAAAATAAAAAAAAAAAAAATCTATGATTAAAAATAATCAGCCAAGCACAAAGTAAGAAAACAGTGGCTAGCTACAGCGGCTAGCTACAGCGGCTAGCTACAGCGGCTAGCTACAGCAGCTGGCTACAGCGGCTAGCTACAGCGGCTAGCTACAGCGGCTTGCTACAGCGGCTTGCTACAGCGGCTAGCTGTATGCGTATGAACGTGGTAGGTGTAGAACGTGGTAGCCTGTGTGTTTTGTACATGTTCCCTTTTTTGTTCTCGTTTCATACACTTTCTAATGAAACTTTCATTGAACACTAGTATAGTACTAATGTTTTATTAGTACTCTACTTATGATTGTATAATTGTTTCATGTTTAATTCTACTATACTCACTTTAACTTTCATCACACAGAGTATAGTAGAGTAACACAAAGTGCACTTTACTATACTCTACTTTATTTTACCTTTCTGTGTGTGTGTGTGTGTGTGTGTGCGTGTGTGTGTGTGTGTGTGTGTGTGTGTGTGTGTGTGTGTGTGTGTGTGTGAGCAGACAGGGAGTGAATGACGATACCTGTTTGAAGATCTCCTCGAAGGTTGGTCTGCGATGAGGCTCCTCGCTCCAACACTGTTTCATGATCTGGATCACATCTAAAGGAGCCTCGTCTACTGAGACCGAGGGCCGACACAAGGGAGGAGGGGACCTCACCTTGTTGATGATCTCTGTCAACACACACACACACACACACGTGATTACACTCGTGGACACACACGACAACACACACACATAAATACACACGTGGACACACACGACAACACACACACACACGTGAATACACACGCGCGGACACACACGACAACATACACACACAAACACATGCACATTAATGTACAGCCCCAATCCTAGCCCTAGTCCCTACCCCCAGTCCCTACCCCAGCTCGATCCTACCCCCAGCCCAATCCTTGGCCTAGCCCCAGGCCCCAGGCCCCAGCCCAGGCCCCAGCCCAGGCCCCAGCCCAGGCCCCAGTCCAGGCCCCAGCCTTACCCTTGGGAGGCATGTCCAGCATACAGAAGGGGGCGCTGCGAGAGATGACTTCCTGCATGATGATGGAGAAACTATAAACATCTCCTGGGAAGCTCCCTGTCCTGTTCAGCTGGCTGTCTCTTAGCATCTCTGGAGCAGTCCACAGCTGGTCTGCACACACACACACACACGCACACACACATGCACACACACACACACACACGTACACACACACACAAATGAGAGAGAAGGACACAGGAGACGTGAGGAGACCAGAGTGATCACATCCAGCTAGAACCTGAGCACCTCAGACACCTCCAGGTGCAGGCGTGTGGGCGTCTGTGAAGCCACTGTTAACCTTCCCAGACCGTGTCGTCTGACATCAGATCCTCACCCTCTGGCTGCTGCTCCTCCTCCTGCAGACCCTGGCTGTCCACCACCTGGTTGAAGCCGTAGTCCGTCACCTTCAGTACGAAGCGGCCGTCCACCACACAGTTACGGGACTTAAGGCGTCCGTGGATGATGTCCCGATAGTGGAGGTACTTCATCCCCTATAAGGCCACCGAAGAGGAGGAGGACCGAGAGGGACAGAGGGAGAGGAAGAGGAGAGGAGGAGGACCGAAAGGAGAGGAGAAAGAGGGAGAGGAGAGGAGAAGGACCGAGAGGAGATGAGACAGAGGAGAGGAGGAGAGGACAGAGACAGGGGAGAGGAGAGGAGGAGATGATGAGAGGAGAGATAGGGAGAGGAGGAGGACCGAGAAGGAGAGAGACAGAGGAGAGGAGAAAAAAAGATTAACAGAGGAGAGAGAGGGAGAGGGAGAACAAGAGAGGACAGAGGGAAAGAGACAAGGAAAGTAGAGGAGAGACAGAAAGAAAGAAAGAAAGAAAGAAAGAAAGAGAGGGGGAGAGACAGAAACAGAGGAGAAAGAGAGAAGAAAGAGTAAAAGAGGACATAGGAAAAGAGTAGATAGAGAAAAGAGAATAGAAAAGGAGAGGAAAAGAGAACACTATTATATATCTTGTGTATAAATATATTTCCCCTGAGCATGTATTAGTTACTGTATTAAATCATCCACAGAGATCTTCCTTGTTCCTCACCCTGATGAGGTCCATCAGTAAGGAGGATTTGAACATCCAGTCCAGACGCATCTCCTCATTATTGAGCAGATCCTCCAGACTGCCCCGAGTGCAGTGCTCTGTCACGATGCCAAAGATGCCACAGTCCAGGAACAGGCCCAGGAACAGATTCAGGTTCTCCTGACGCATGTCCCTGAGCTGGAGGAGGGGGGAGGANCAGGAGTGATACTCTGGGGTGAATCGAACTTTCCCCACTTCTTCGTTCAGTCACGTCTCCCCAAGACCAGACGAATTCACTCACCTTGGTGAAACTGGTCTTCGTCTTGTCATTGACAGATGACACAGCATTTCCAGTGGGGCATCTCTTCAGCCAGACCCAGTCTCCCTGGAAACATGGAAACATCTATTAACGGCACAAGCCACTGCAACCAACCCCAAGGTTTTGGAACACCAAACACAAAAATATTCAAAACATTTCTGAAATAAACAGAGCTTTTATTTGTTTGTTTGTTTGTTTTCTCCCATTAAGCATTTGGGAACATGGAGACGTGTGGCGTGATGTCTTCTACGTTGTCATGACGTCATCGACAGCCTCGATGTGCTCAAGACCCACCTCAAAGACGGCCACGTTGGAGCTCTCGGGTGTGGAGGCAAAGTAACTCCGACCAGACACTGAGTGGCGAGGGGTCTTTACATCCAGTTGGCTTTTCATCATGCTGTCCTCATTTAGCTTCTGCTCAGAGGGGGAGGGGCCAGAGGGGGAGGGGCCAGAGGGGGAGGGGCCAGAGGGGAAGGAAGATCAGGATGGTCTTAGAGCTGATAATCTCATGGAGCAAAGCTCACAGTGTGGACAAAGATCATGAAGACGACTCCGACGACAGACGCCAACGAGCTGGAGATGATGGTCAAGCTCACCCGTCTGCTAAGCTGGGTGTTGATGAAGATCAGATCGTCCAGAGTCAGAACGATCTTTAGATTCCCTCTCCCTGCTCCTCCCCCGCCGCCGCCAAGACTGAAGCCCACCCGGTTGCTCCCCCTTGAGAGACAAAGGGAGGGCGTGAGCTATGGGCTTCATACGCCACTGGGACAAGTGAGGATCAGAGATATATACCAGGGGTGTAGATCAGAGATATATACTAGGGGTATAGATCACAGATATGGACCAGGGGTGTAGATTACAAGAATAGACAATGACTAAAGCGGTTTAGGGTGCAGGTTCATCTCCCCCCTCTGTCCTGTTGGTTTGCATGAATGTGTGCGGTGAATCTGAGCCCACCTGAAATGAAAGAAGGCAGCCACTCCCCCCCCAGCCATCAAGATGAAGAGCATGAAGAAGAAGAAGAGAGTAGCTCCATCCGCTCCTGTCAGGGGAGAGGAGAGGGGGAGGAGAGGGGAGAGGGGGAGGAGAGGGGCGAGGGGGAGGAGAGGGGGAGGAGAGGGGCGAAGGGGAGGAAGGGAAGGAGGAAGGAGAGGAATGGATGAGAATGGGTTGTGGGGGGGATTAACACAGGTTAAAACACAGGTCTTGATGGAGGAAGGATGACTAGATGATGTAAACACCCCACTGCTTCACCAAGTCATGCAACCAACACCCGGATCACTCACCTCCACTGCAGGCAAAGTACGAGCTAAACCAACACCCAGAGTCAGTGTACGGGGTGCTTCCTGCAAAGTGGATCGACTTCCCTTTATACTTCAGGCTTCCGTATTTCCCATGGGTGTGAGCAGCCTCCAGTGTGTGGGTAGCATAGAGGCCAGGGGTGAGGCCGTTGGTGTCCAGCACCACGTAACGCCCCTGCATCCCCTCCCCTTCGCTGCCCGAGGTCAGCGGTTGGTTGAATCCCTCGAAGTCAAAACCCCCCTCGCTCTTGGCCAGGATGTCCCCGGTTACCCAGCGACCGCTGGACAGCCGTGCCTGCTCCACCGACATGGCCAGGAAGTAGATCATGTTGTAGATGGTGCCGAAGAATGGAGACACCTGTGGGGGCGACGCGGGGTGGGGGGCGACGCGGGGCAGGGCAGGGCACGACAGGGTGGGGCAGGGGGTGGTGCAGGGCAGGGGGTGAGGCAGGGCAGGGGGTGGTGCAGGGAAGGGCAGTGGGTGGGGCAGGGCACGACAGGGGGTGAGGCAGGGCAGGGCATGACAGGGTGGGGCAGGGGGTGGTGCAGGGGGCAGTGGGCAGGGCAGGGCAGGGTACAGGAGGGGGGATGAGACTGTCAGTCACTGCATTCTGTAGTTGGTCTACTGTATTAGTAGAACAACATCTAGGATTACCTGCCTACAGTACCTACAAGGTACCTGTGTGCTGGGGTTAGGGTTACCTGCATGGATACCTGGGTTAGGAGACTCACCTGTTCTGGAGGAGTGCTGGTGCGGATCTCATAGGAGTCCTGTGCGTCTCTGAAAGCCTGGTGGAAGTTACGCTCTCCTTGGTCCATGGTGATGGTGAGGACGCCGTCGTACGCCCGCCGCAGCTTGGTGTCGTTGGCCAGGACGGGGTACGACGTGTCTTGGTAGGGCAGGGCGTACAGGAGCGTGTCGTACGGGATGAAGACGTAGCCACGGTCGATCATGCGCATGTCCATGGCGGCGGTTAGCAGCTGATACTGGGCGTCTCCACCAATCAGAACGGAGTGCATGCACATGATGACCACTGGACAGCGAGAGGAGGGATTGGATAAGGGAGAGGCAGAGAGTGGATGTTATAGAGTGCACAAGCAAATGAGGACCAATCAGACAAGGGTAAATTCAGTCAGGCGTTGACGCACGCACCTCTCACGCGGTCCGCATCCCGTACTTTAGACAGGGCCCTCCGGGGCCCCTCCTTGTCCATCTCCATGGTTACCACAGTGCTGACGGGCAGGCCGAGAGCGCGCAGCGAGGTGGCGAGCTCGATCCCCGTGGCCTCCCACAGGTCGCCCTCGGCGGAAACGATCGCCACGTGAGCCCAACGGAAGAAGCGTAGGACGGAGAACAGCACGCGCGACGACAGCGGCAGAGGTCGTAGGAAGGTCGGGTATTGCCCGTCCTCCATGTTGGCTTTCAGACAGCCCCACGAGAGGAGGCCTGCGTTCCAGTTCTTGGCGAACAGTGCGGCGGAGGCACAGTAGGCCGGGTTAGCCGGGCCCAGGAATGCTGAGCCGTAACCCTCCAGTTCGGCAAAGCGAGCCAGAGCGCGAGAAGACTGACAGTCCTCGTTGATGATCGTGTAATCGTACCAGTAGCCTTTACTGATGTACGGGTCTTTGTTGATGCGACTGGTGGCCAGGCGAGCCGCTAGGTCAGGGAGGGCTTTCGAGAATAAAGGGTCACATGTCCAGGGTCCAACTATGGCGACCTTGTAGGTCGCCCCCCAGGCCTCGCAGGGAAGGTATGTGGCCATGACCAGGGGCAACAACAGCCAGTTGCCCCACCATTTTTTCGATCTGAGCACCGGGGATGATGGCGGGGTAGTAGCAGGCACAGAGCTGTCATCCACTGGTGGTGACTTCATCCCGACTCTCTTCTTCTCTCTGCTCTCAGGATGCAGCTCCCATCGAGGATGATGAGACAGCTGGTGCAGGAAACTCGCGTCTTTGTGAGCTGCCATTTTACTTCAGACGTTCTCCGGGGCTCTCTCGGATGCAGGTGGGGGGAGCGAGGAGGGAGAGAGGCCAGGGGAGGTTGGGGAGCGTGGAGGGAGAGAGGGTGGGGGAGGTTGGGGAGCGTGGAGGGAGAGAGGGTGGGGGAGGGGGAGGTGGCTATCACAGTGCAGGCAAAGGAACCACCAAACTACTAGCCATCACTGCGTCCATGGAACAGTCAGCACGGAACATGGCAAGAGAGAGAGGAACACAGAGTGGATGTTATCTTGGATCACACATGACAGAAGAACCAACTGTTTTCCAACTACCGAATACCTGGAAATGGACCTGAGTCTAACCTAACAGACAAACCCAATTTAAAGAACTGTCACTCACACTAGTGTTTTGAGAAGTGGAGGACATTTCCTGTTACAGGCAACAACAACCCTGTGAAACACACAACCCATCTGTCATGAGGCTGTGATGACCAGGAAGTGCATGATACCGTTTCCTGTTGGAGCGACACTCCCCTGGTGCAGGCGCTGGACAGAGCAGGTTGAGGCTGCCTCACCAACCTGTGGGTCTGAGGTCTGGGTTCTGTCCCTGGACTAGACTGGTTCTGACCCTGGACTAGACTGTTTCTGTCACAGGACTAGACTGGTTTTGACCCTGGACTAAGACTGGTTCTGTCCCAGGACTAGACTGGTTCTATCCCTAGACTAGAGTGGTTCTATCCCTGGACTAGACTGGTTCTATCCCTGAATCAGGTCCTGGATCTGGACCCGATTCCTGGGATATGCGTGTCTCAAGGTGATTAGCTGCTTGGGGGCAGAGGGGTCAAGTGTTGTGCCAAAAAACACAGAGATAAATCTGGCTTGATGTCTCTATCACTTTCCCCCAATCAAGCCACCCTCTTAGGTTCACCTGTAGGTCATCCTAACCCTTTCTCAACCCTGTCAGGGATTTCATTTACTATCAGAATCCAAGCAGGAATACGTATGGATTAAGATGAGCGCTATCTAGTGGTCATAGTCCAGACTCTGATCCCTGAAATTGAGAACAATGTTCAACGCTGCATCCCGATAGGCTGAAACGATGACAGCAGAATAATGTGATCATTGTGTAGACCTAGCGAACGTACAGAATTCCAAAAGGTATTCGGTGAATGAGTAACGTATTTGAAGATAGCTTCTGGCCCTAGGGTTTTTGGGGGCCATGATATTTTTTGAGGGAGGAGGGGCCCCAAATCAATCACGGGGCCTTAAAACAAATGTTTAGTTTGTTTATTGGTCAGACCCTCACTGCTACCAGGAAAGGCCATGAACTGTAGGGACATGGCTATCCTCGCTGGCTAATAATGTCCCTGGCTTACGGGTGGATAATACCCGCAGGTTAAGAAGCACAGTGGGTACACTGACACATTACTGGTCTGACGTAGCACACATCTTAACTAGATCATCTGCAGAAGTAGCTCTGAAGTTTTGTCATTTTCTTCAGGACAGTGTTTACGCCCTTCTAACCCTGGCTTCTGACCTTGACCCCTGACCTTAACTGTCCTTCAGAAAGCTTCTTGACGGACTGAAGCATGAATTTAGCGTCTACGTTACCTGCCGTTCCTGTCGTCCCTATCTGTGGTTGGTTATGCTTCTGTCAAATAATCAGATTAACGGCGAATGAGGATTATTTGGAAGCCGTGCTTACCTGGAGCGTGTTAGACTATATGAATACCATGTCGATGTACTCTGCATTCAAACGGCAACATCCAGGTTAGGAATCGAGCGACTATCTGCAGGTACTTCACAGCAGGGCGTTTATATGGAAACAAAGAACCAAGCATAAGTATTCCAAACGGTTGACGGTATGTCCACGGGTTTCTGAACTTCTTCTTGAAGGATAATAAAGTCAGCAAAGTATCCCTGGTTTCCTGCAGTGTAGTCCAGTCGGTCACCGCCCCAAATGTGGACTGGGACCTGCCCCAAACCATGGAGCGGGGTGACTTGGTGAGGAGATGAGGAGAACAGCAAGCCTGAGCGGGGAAGTACGACTCAGTGGGAAAAGGAAGATAGAGAGATAGAAGGAGCGAGAAGGAGAGAGAGGGAGAGAGAGAGGGAGAGAGAGAGAGAGAGAGAGAGAGAGAGAGAGAGAGAGGGAGGGAGAGGGAGGGAGAGAGAGGGAGAGAGAGAGGGAGAGAGAGAGGGAGAGAGAGAGAGAGGGAGAGAGAGGGAGAGAGAGAGGAGAGGGAGAGAGAGAGAGAGGGAGAGAGAGAGAGAGAGAGAACAGGTGAAGTGGAGGGAGGAGCCAGGCTGGGCAGAGCAGGCAAGCTTTTGATTTCTCAACCCTCTTTATCTTTTAATCCACGTTAACAGACTGAGGAGCTGTCCTGAGAGAAAGCAGCAGGGTGGGGGAGGGACAGAGGACATGGGGGAGGAGGAGGAGGAGGAGGAGGAGGAAGAGGAGGGTGAAAGTGTTTCCATGGTTTTATGTAAACCCAAGAGCGACTGGATAGACACAAAACAGACTTTCATGACTTTGAGTGAAGACAGTGGTATGGTCACGAACACAGACATGTATCCTGTGGTCAGGTAAATACAGAGACATGTATCCTGTGGTCAGGTCAGGTAAATATACAGAGTTGGAGTAGACAAGTACTTGTCTAACTGACAGGTACAGGTGTGTAGACAAAAGGTTAATTACCTTCGTCCCTGCATTACTGCCAGACAACTGCTACAGTACCTAGAGTCCCATCAGCAGTGGCTTTGATGAGTGGGCAGAGCAGGGAGAGTGGACGGCTGTGTCACGCATGCTGACATCACTACGTGGGAGATTCCACGTCTGGTATTACCGAGTCCCTGAATCCTGGCTCCTTCCTTTTCTGCCTCCATCTCCTCATCTCCTTTGCTCCTCCTCCTCCTTCACTCCTCCTCCACCTCTCCCTTCCTTCCTCTTCATCTCCTTCTCTCCAACTCCACCGCTCTACCTCACCCACTCCCCCTCCCCCCCCCCCCTACTCACCCCTCCCCCTCCCTCCTACCTGGGAATCATACAGTGCCTGTGATGCCTATTCCTGGGTGAAAGCATGGGGTTGGGAGTCTACTTTACAGAGATCACATCTGCAGCAATTACATTCAAATCTTTAAGGCTTTTTTAATGAAATCCTTATGTCACAAACTCAGGTTTTGAATACCTTGTAAACACCTTCTAAAACGTGTGTAGTAACCTCAGTCCTAAGTAGTGTACAGGCCAGTCTGACTGCTAGAACAGCTCAAGTTAGATCAAGTCACAAAGACTTTATGCTAATTCTGCTACAGTTAACTTAGAGAAAATAGTTGTCTGTTTGTAACAATCAGTTCGGAGTTTCTCAGTCAATAATTTCATCTCCGACATCAAATCGATGTAGCTCCGAACTCCAGCGCCAGCGAGAAGAAACAGGTGAGCTTTGATCATCTTGGAGGTAGAAGAATCAACAGGTGTTTTGGATGTTTGCGGCTTGAAAACATCTCTGAAGTCCGCTGGTGACGTTTTAGCCTTTAGACTGTGCAACAAGGAGGCTGCGGACACACACGCAGGAGATGTTTATCTGTAGCTGGAGATGTTCATCTGTAGCTGGAGATGTTCATCTGTAGCTGGAGAAGTTCTCGCTGGAGACCTTGGCAGGGCCTGTGGAGAAAACAGCTGGTGGAGGTGTCGCTCACAGGACACGACCTCTATGATGGAGAACACACGCTAAAACTCTAATGTACACGGAGAGCTATATTCATTACAACGCGATACTCTATACTTGCTACTAAAAGCATTCCCTCGATCATAAAACTACCGCTCACTAGCGGTTTTCCTGGAGACATCTCTAGCGTGTTTCTGCTGAGTGTGTGTTTAAGTGTGTGTCTGTGTGCTATCTGGTGATTGATAGCCGCCCAGTTAAAGTAATCAGATTAGTCTTATGGAGTCCAGCTAAACTGAGCAGCTGCCCGCAATCTTCTTAGCCGCATGTGAAACAGGCTGATAACGCCGACTGAGATCACCTCAGAGAGGTCACACTCCGCCTAAGAGCCCCCAGCCTCCACCCTGGCCCCCCAGCCTCCACCCTGGCCCCCTGGCCTCCACCCTGAGCCACAGCCCCCAGCCTGGCCCCCAGCCTCCACCTTACCCCCAAGCCTCCACCCTGGCCCCCAGCCTCCACCCTGAGCCACAGCCGCCAGCCTCCACCCTGGCCCCCAGCCTCCCCTCAGCCTTCACCCAGTCCCCTAGGCAAAGCAGGCAGTTCTCTGGACAGCTATAAGAGTGGCAGGCAAGCCCCTAGGCGCCTTGGTGTGACCTAATTAGCATCAGGTGCTGTTCAAGTCCACCAGCTGCGTTGAGCTAGCCCAGCTAACAGATATTGTGTCATGACCGCAAACTAACATGGTGAGCTGGGGCAATCATATTGCCTCCTTGTGCTTTTATTTGTAAATTGACCTAATTTAATAATTATAACAAATTAGCCACTGCTACAGCTACCTGGCTGTACAAACTTCTACTGTGGTCAACGCAGTGAAAGCCAGACATTATAGCTAGCTAGTTAGCATTCGGCTAACTAATTACGACAGGGACCCTATCCTTGACTCTTGACCACCATGTTGCTGTCATTTCATGGTAAGTTCACATGTTCAATCTCAAAGTGAAATGGATCAATGCGAGTCAGTTTCAAGCGAAATACTTTCAGTATAGTTTCTGAATAAACGCTAGTTACATTTATTCTTTGTTGCGTAGTTTTCTTGGTGATTTCTTTGACTTCAACAGTTCACACTGCGAGCCGATGGGGTCTGAGCGGTTGAGACTACATCATCCGCTTCTGAACTTAATGGCCGCTTATTACGACAAATTTGAACCTTTTTCAAGTGAAGCCAGAGTTGGCAGTTGTTAAATCATCGTTTGTTGTACTCGACTGATTCATTTTAAATTTAAAGATCTACTATGAGTTGAGAGCGTGTGCTTCTAAGCACAAAAAGAAAATCACCCTTTCCACCACCAATTTCCAAACCTAAAATGGTCCATGTTTATCTAACGAGCAGGCGATGGGCATGCAGAGCGTGAAGATGGTATCTCCTCTCCGCTTCCCGCAGACAGACAGCTTTCCGTCATCTAAACACGCAACTCAGAGTCCAGTTTGTTCTCAGCGTTAAGCGCTGTGTCAAATTAAATTAACCAAACATCCACAGACCCGTGGGAGGAGAACAGAAAAGGCTTAGTGGGATACCTCCGACATCCCCAACCTTCCTCACCCCCACAAACATCAGCTGACTCCAGGGAAGGTCATGACTAGACCTGAACTCGGATACTTGGACAGGGAAACTGAAATCTCAGGTGAACTGAAGTACATACACCATGTTTAGAATATCCGAGCGAATTTGGCAGTGAGGAAACAATATTGTGTATCCCTTACGACCACGAAAACAAAAACAGGTGTCCCGTAGCGTCAGTTACATTAAAATAGGCCTTGTTACGGTATATCAGAACACGTGGTGAAACAGATCAACAGACTAACATAGCTTACTGGCAGATGCACGCCTACTGGTGCAGGCCTGTTAGTGAAGGTTGGTCACTGCTTGTGCCAACTTGAAGAGGTGTCTTGCAGACTCAGAGGCCAGTATTGAGGCCTGCTCCGTAAATAGAGAGCTTGTTAAACTGACTAGGAGCTCAATGGAAAACCCTGATTATGAATGCCTATGACCTCTTTACACCAGGAGCTTAAAGTGGGAGCGCGCACGCACACACGCACACACACACACACACACACACAAAACTCTCCTCTGTATCAGTAGAAAATGAAGTGATAAGAATTCGTAATCCACCTAGAAAACAAAGCTCGCTGTGTTTCCATAATATTACTCTAGTATTATAGGCTAATATAGTTGCCGTAAATAACTAGTATTACCTCTGATTAATCGCAGATACTTGAAGTAGGTAATCCTGGGGTTATAAATAGGCATGGTCAGATCTAAGGTTATTTACAGTAGAGATCCAACTAAGTATAGACCTGGGTTTGGGTCCGGTGGTTTAGTAACAAGTTACATGAATTTAAAGTCTTCATCAAAGACCGTTTACATTTAAAGAGACAGAGAAATGTCAAAGAACGACTGAAATAGACTTTTAATCATTTTTCGGCGACGATTTTCAACAAAGAAAGTACGTTACTGTTCAGTAGTGTTAATGTACTGATTTCAGAATGATAACAAAGAAATCGCTTCAGAATTTAGACTTTAGAGGATGTAAACTCGCCTCCTGGTCTCCTTAATCTTTAAGCGTCTGGCTATTATCAACAATAGTACAGACATCAAATGACGCAATCTCATGCATCGGTCTCAATAAACGAAACAGAGAGAAATGCCTTTCTTCAATCAAAACGGGAAAGCATATTTCTTTCAGGCAGCGGAAGCAGAAACTCTTCCTGCATTGTGGGCAGACGATGTTGGGGCAGCCCAGCCCTGTGTGCGTGAGGAGGGCCGAGCATCCAGGACAGGCCCTGAAGAAAGGGCAGCCGTTGACGGAGCTGTATTTATTCTTGATGACCTCGGAGGAGAGCAGGGCAGCACGGAGGGCGCAGTCAGGGCGGGGACACACGCCCGACCCCGCCTGGCCAGTCCACTCTCTCCTGCAGGCCCAACTCTTCCTGCATTGTGGGCAGACGATGTTGGTGCAGCCCTGCCCTGTGTGCGTGAGGAGGGCCGAGCATCCAGGACAGGCCCTGAAGAAAGGGCAGCCGTTGACAGAGCTACGTGGGTCTTATTTAATTCTTTCGCCGATGACGACTCAGAGGAGAGGCACAAGGGCAGCACGGAAGGGACTGCATGTCCAAAGAGGGCGGGGACAACACGCCCGCGCCACCCCGCCTGGCCCCAGCGTCTTCCACTCCTCTCCCCTGCTAGCGACCCCCAACTCAGAACTGCGGTTTACACCACCGCCTATTTACAATAAAAGCGGGCGAAAACACGCCCAAGCGGCAAAACGGCCAGCATGACCGGTTCAAACCTTCCCGCCGCGCCTATGTTCCTCTCTATGCAGCGGGGGCACCACCGCCTCCCAGTGTCGGTCATAGTGGCGCCGGAGACTGGAAACGGGCGCTTCTACAACAAAATGAAATAAAGATGAATAAATATGGCAATTTCTAACGTCTTAGCATTTCTTGATTCTCATTCTTACGCTTTACGATTCTTGTTCATTTCCGAAGCGGTGCGTTGTCAAACAGAAACACGCAAAGTCGTGCAAATATTAAGGTGGAGTGGGAAAATTGGAGGAACAAATAAGTTCCGACTGTAGTTCTTCACCTGCGCCACAACGAGGACTGACCTGCATGTCCTGCCTGGAGCTGGAAAACATCAAAAATAAAAACAATTTAGTTCATGGGAAACAACGGACGAAACACGATAACCTGCTATTCATGGCTTCAAGCCCTTTCTACATTATAAAGTAGAAAACAGTTCCTTCATTTACAGGAGTAACTGGTTCACGGTATTATTGTCTACAAGTTTAGCTTTGTGATGAACATCTAAAGCCTATCAAATCAACCCAGAAGTTCATCTATGTCTGATCTCTTGTCTAACAGTTGATTTACCTTTTATTAATCAATCCAGACCAAAATTCAAATTCTTTCGACGAGATATCTGACTCAATGCTAATGCTTAACTTTTAGAACTGGGGAATTCCAGGTCTGAATTCTACTTTTACTTTTAATTTCGAGAGGCGTGTCTCTAGCGCCCTCTAGCGTTGCAGAGAAGCAACAGCCACCTTCCACCACAGCTTCAAAGAAAAGCGGCCCAGTTATCATTTACTGTTCGTTCATTCCTTTCTGATCGCGTTAGGGAACCAATAGTTTGTACGCTAAGAACAACACTATTTAAAAACATTTAGACTTTTATCTTCAGATTAAAGCACGCACGTGTTCCCTGCCTGTGGTTGTTGATATCGGACATGGCTGAACATGTTTATCAGTGGACAAGTCGGATAGAATGAAAACTCCGTTTAAAGAAGCCCTGGTCGAATCTGTTACAGCAGAGTTCCAGTATATATACACGAATCGGAATGTGGCCAAACTGGCTCAATAGGTATGGCTACAATCATTTAACACCTTCATCAAGGACCAGTGACGTTTAAAGAGATAAAAACATAGGGACCATAGAACAACTTAAAACAATATTTTAATATGTGTATTTTCGTGATTACTTTCTAACAAAGAAGGTATACCACTGATTACTAGTTATTGTAAAAGTACCGTTGTCAGAATTACCTAAACATATTCACATAAAAATTCAGTGAGACGATCAAAACCACGCCCCATACTCCCCTAATCTATGATTGACTGACTATTATCCACAATAGTACATGTATAATGTGATGTAATTTCGAACTCAACATCATCATCATCATCATCATCATCATCATCATCATAATCACTGTCATGATCATAATAATCAAAATGTTCCGTCTTCAGGCAGCGGAAGCAGAAACACTCTCCGCAATCCGGGCAGTCGATGTTGGGGCATCCGTCTCCGCTGTGCGTGAGGAGGGCCGAGCATCCAGGACAGGCCCTGAAGAAAGGGCAGCCGTTGACAGAGCTGTGTTTATTCTTGATGACCTCGGAGGAGAGCAGGGCAGCACGGAGGGCGCAGTCAGGGCGGGGACACACGCCCGACCCCGCCTGGCCAGTCCACTCTCTCCTGCAGGCCCAACAGAACTGGTACACACGCTTCAGTAAGGGCGAACAGTCACGGCAAACGGCCAGCTGACCGTTCACCTTCCGCGCGCTTGTTCTCTTGCAGCGGGGGCACGTCAGTGTCGGCTGGGGGGATGGAGGGGTTACAACAAATGAATAAATACGGCACATTTTACGTTAGATTTTGTTCATCGAGCGAGTGCGTTTGTCAAAAGAAACACGCAAACAGTGCACATATAAGGTGCAGTGGGAAATCGAGGAACATAAGTTCGATGTTGTCTCACCTGCGCCACAACTGAGGACTGACTCATGTCTGCTGGAGCTGAAAACATCAAAAAAAAACATTGTTCATGAAACAAGACGAACACGATACTGCTTCATGGTTCAGCTGAATATAAAGTAGAAAACAGTTCCTTCATTTACAGCCATAACTGGTCAATGGCATTATTCTCTAAAGGTTTACACGACGAACATTTTACCAGCGGGTCTCGTTGTCGATCTGTCTGTTAATTTACCTTTTTCTTAATAAAAATTTCTGTGCTCTTCTATGTGACACAACACCTAGGAAATCCCTGGATAGAATTCCACTTTTACTTTTAGTTTTCAGCTTAGTTTCTGGAGGCGTGTCTCTAGCTCCCTCTAGCGTTACAGAGAAGCAACAACAGTCTTCCACAGCAACGTGAAAGAAAAGAGGTTCAGGTATCATTTACTGTTCCTTCATTACTGTCTGATAGCGTTGTGGAACCAACAGTTTGTACCACGACAACCAAGCCGTTTCAGATTCACAGTATTTACAAACACTTTCGTACATTTATCTCAAGATGCACGCACGCACATGCTCTGGCTGTGTATTTAGATGTCTTACAAGTCGAATGTGTAAAACATTATCAGCGGAACGAGGACAACTCATTGATATAATGCTAACATAATGTTACCGTAGTTGAGTCGCAAGACGCACGGATAGATAACTGACGACTCCGATTAGATTACTGAAGAATAAGAACTGACATAAGGTCCTTTGGGTTCGTTTCCATGAAACGAATTCACTGGCAAACTGTTTTGATGACATTTCAATGAACTGGACCATTGTAAATAATCCCAGAGAGAAGCTTCTCAGAGGCGGTACCGTCATATTGACCAATAGACACTAAATACGATTAATGGGCGGTAGATATTGGTTGCTTGAACGGTTGCATTAAGTCAAAGATGTGCAAGGGTTAAGGTTTCTATATAAAAGACTGCGAAAGAGAATATATATATATGATCCCAAGCTTTGTGGTACAGACACAAATAATGACTCACGTTTCAGATTCTTTGTTTTTGTCCGGGCTTGTTGTCATCGGCGGCCTCTGTGTTTTATACTGTTTTGTGACGTGGTCGTGGAGATGCTGGTGTTTATTCAGAACTCACTTGCTTTCGGAAATTTGGCATGTTGATTTAAGAACTTATGGACAATGGGCAGGTAATGGTCGTCAAGTTACTATGTTTTAGACTATATATAGGTCACTCAAATGGGCCTATTGTTTTGTGTGCATGCATTCAAAATGTATTCTATAATGTGTGTGAAGTTCTAAATGCATGCCATGATGTCGAGAGCTTGTCGTAGTTATGGTTTGAGCCCCACTGTTGACAAATTCGTTTGCAACAATCTTGTTTTTGGCTATTTTTGAATGTTGAGGATTCTGTTCAACTAAATGCAAAGTTGGGGTTCTTCGCTTAAAATGAAGAAATTATATTTTTTATATATTGTTTTATTCAGTTTAGCTTGTCAGGCCTACGACTGAATGGGATCTTGGATGTACAAAATGTGAAAATACAGAGATGGAGGTTGTTCCACCCTGATGACATCAAGTTGGCAGAACAGGATTTTCGTGGGCAGGGTTCCCACTCAAGTCTTTAACAGGAACGTAGCCTACCTTCTAGTTATGCTCAGCCGTTACGCTACACAGTGACTCAAAGTCACTGCCAACGTCAACAATCTTAAACAACTGACAAGAACATCACGATCAAAATGATGTTCCAGCTAGGCTTTCTGACAGAAACGAAAATTAATTTTCTCTTTGCCATGAAGTCACATATTCTTGTCAGGCGCCGGTACATTTAGGGTAATTACGTATGTGTGAAAACATCACTGTTATCTCTTTCATCCAGTGGTCACAGGTGCAACCTCAGGGATCGGTAAAGCGTACGCGCACGAGGTGAGTCATTTATAGATCTTTCGTAAGTTAGAACATGCGGTAATGCGAGCACGAGAACACTAAACCTGGGAGTCCTCTCGTGTCTTTTACAGCTGTCTAGGAGAGGCCTGGACATCGTTCTGATCAGTCGGTCCAAAGACAAGCTCCACCTCGTTGCCAAGGAAATTGGTGAGTTTGGAGAGAGAAATGTCTAACTGTATATACAGACACTATATCAGAGACGGACAAAGTACACACATCCTTCACTCAAGAAGTATGATACTAGTGTTAACAAAACGAGTGAAAGTTTAAGCACCAACTACACACTTTTTCAGTCAATTTATAAACCCTTGAGCTGCTTTAGGGTCATTGTGATTCACCTTTTGTACCACAATGGTGGGTCACAGTGACCTAAAAGCAGCACTAGAGTTATTAAAAGAAATGTGAGCTCTGACATATTCCTCAGTTACGAATACTTCTTTTAGTGTTATAGTAAAAAGCTCTCAGAATAATAGTGATAAAGTACTGATACCAGAACAATGGACTTCAGTGCACTAACTAAATATTTCTGTTTGTGTGCGTGTTTCAGAGAGCCAGTATGGAACACAGACCAGAACCATTCAGACAGACTTTACTCAGGGCTTTTCCATCTACCCTGCCATCGCCCAGCAACTGCAGGGCCTGGACATAGGCATTCTGGGTAATTACCAGGGCAATGATCATCCAGTGGTCACAGTGGAGGGCAGTAAAAGATGGAGACCTTGAATAGATGTATCCTTATTAACACCCCCTCCCCCTCTCTCTGTGTCTCCCTGCCCACTGGCAGTAAACAATGTAGGAATGAACTACACTGGGCACTTTGCAAGGTTCCTTGATGTTCCAGACTGTGAACAGGTAGAGCCTCAACCATCCACACAAACACGCAGCAAGTACCCTTGCTGGGTGTTTTTTCTATTGAAGCAAAAGTTGTTTAGAAAAAGTTGTAAAATATGACATTTTTTTGTGGTTGGTGTGTTGGTCCGTAGAGAATCACCCAGGTGGTCTACTGCAACATCCTGTCCGTCACTCAGGTAAAACTGGGATCAGCATGTGAGGAACGGTCAGAGGAATGGAGAATTCTACCCTTATTCTGTATAAAACAATGTGTTCTCAGTATTCCTGTTTGCCTATCAGAGGGGAAAAAACCCAAATGGCCCTTTGGACAACACTTTGCTTACGTTAACATACAGACCCTAATCTTGCTTACCTGGGGTGTGAGATAAGTCTTTTCTCTGGCTGATTTGATCACTCTGGTCTGTTAGTGGAAGAGTGATTTGATTACCTTTTCAATAGATTGACCTCTCCTACAGGGACATGCAAGCATTTAAACGTCCTTAGATTCAGCGACTCTGTGTTCTTCTTACTTAAGAATTACCTAACAGAATCTGGTGATGATGGTTGACAAGGATGATAGATGATATGGATGATAATAACGATGATGATGGTGGGGATGGTAATGTGGAGGGTAATGATAATGATGATGGTAATGTGGAGGGTAATGATGATGATGATATGAATTGTGGTGATGATGATGGTAATGTGGATTATAGTGAAGATGATGGTGACAATGATTATGGTGATGATGATGATGTGGGTGATGATGATAATGATGAGGATGGTAATGATGGTGATGATGATGATGGCGTGGGTGATGATGATGATGATGATAATGATGTGGATGATGATGATGATAAGGATGGTGATGATGGTGATGTGGATGGTAATGACTGATGGTTAATAATGATGATAATGTAATTCCACAGATGACCAGACTGGTTCTTCCTCACATGGTTGAAAGGTAGGTGACAAGAAAGCTGACACCTACAGATGATATCTAGAAGTTACATTCAGATGTGAGACTGATTCCTGGAAAGACACATGTATTGTTTATGTATTGTCCTTCTTAGGGGGCGTGGTCTGATTATCAACTTGTCATCGGAGGCGGGCGCACGACCACAGCCTCTGCTGGCCCTCTACTCCTCTACCAAGGTGTGTACTATCTCTGTCTGTCTGTCTGCCTGCCTGTCTGTCTGTCTCTCTCTCTGTGTCTCTCTGTCTGTCTATCTGTCTCTCTGTCTCTTTCTGTCTGTCTATCTATCTGTCTCTCTGTCTCTTTCTGTCTGTCTGTCTCTCTGTGTCTCTCTGTCTGTCTATCTGTCTCTCTCTCTCGCTCTCTCTCTGTGTCTATCTGTCTCTCTTTGTCTGTCTCTCTCTCTACTCCTCTACCAAGGTATGGTACTTTCACTCCCTCCATGTCCAGACCTCATCTCAGACTCTCCAGAGAGATTGTCAGTCACCTGCTCTACATTTTTATCTCTGCAGATCTTTGTGACATATTTGTCCAGATGTCTGAATGCAGAATACCAGTCTCAAGGAGTCACTGTTCAGGTACAGAGAAAGAAAACACAAATCCTTGGTTCTGTGTTGGGATGTTATTCACTGTCTTCACATGGTTCAGAGGTGTTTCATGTAGTATTTTCTCCCACCAGTGTGTGGCGCCCTTTCTGGTGTCCACCAACATGACCCATAACATGCCCTCTAATTTCCTGGTGAAGACAGCGTCTGATTTTGCTAGAGAGGCTCTGAACACTGTGGGACTCTCTTCATTCACCAGCGGCTGTTTGTCCCACGCTCTGCAGGTCTGTCTGGCACACACACACACACGCACACACACATACATTCACACCGAGACACACACGCTCTCAGATACACACACAAACACACTCAGACACACACTCACACAGACACTTAAACTGAGACACACACACTCACTGGGACACACACGCACTGAGACACACACACACACACACACACATTCACACCGAGACACACACACTCTCAGATACACACACAAACACACTCAGACACACACTCAGACATACACCCACACACACACACACACACACTCACTCAGTTTCTCCCCTCTCCCACAGAATATTGCCCTCTCTGTTTTACTTCCTGATTGGCTACGACTCTCTTCCCATTGGGTGAACCACCTGGAAAAGATTCCAGATTACATGCTGACCAATGAGAGGAGAGCAGGGAAGAAGGACTAGGAGGTCATTGGGTCTGTGAAGAAGACCTTAAAGCTTCACGACACAGAAACACACTGTTTCCACTGTGCATGCATACAGTACACAGAAATATCAAGTTACTGTATGTTATGAGGTGGGTCACAGTCCAGCGTTTGGACACCTGATTACAGGACAGGAGATCACAAGTTCGAAAGAACCTCTGTGGTTTGAGATGAGAACAGCCTCTTGATTACAATATTACTCAAAGACTAAAAACCAGGGTCTTCTTGATTTGGAGCAAGGGCGGAGTTTGTGTTTGTGTGTCAATATTCAAAGGACAGCAATGTCTGACTGTTTTTACTGTTACGTAACGTCACTTCAACCCACTCAATGTTTCAACCAAATCTGTATTTTAGGGCGAAGAACATGACACGTTCAAATGTTTCTGATCGGACATGTGTGAATTGATCTGTGCGGGATCAGGAGATGTTTACAAATCCTGTCCTTTAGTTCACTAGACGAACTGTTAGTTACAGGGTAGAAGTTACAGGGAAAATACTTGCACATTTCGAAATAGGAGTGTCCTAGTGCCAAAAACGGTATCAAATGAAGCCTATGTATTTTAAGTTTTCAACCGTACTACATTACTGACAGCAACGAGAGCAAGTACACTGCTATACGTGTTGCTTTTACGGTCTGTTAAAACCCGATGCAAAATAAGTACATTTTCGGCAAAAAAAGAAGGGAAAAGTAAATTAAAATGGTAGAGAAGACTAAATTGTTTAAAATAGGCCTAAATCCAAAACTTCATACCTAGCAACCAGTATAGCAACCAGGACAGTTTCCAGTTAGCACGCGTAGCTATCTCAGGAATTTAACGTCGGCATAGCAACAGACGCGTCTTTCCATCTGTACGGCATCGTGACGTCAGATGGGACCGTTTCAGGCACTAGGACAGTTTTTATCCTGGCAACTTCATCTACCTTGACGTCTACCTGTTTCACAGCCGGGTGCACACACAAGCGTGTATCGGGCCATACGTGGATTTGTAGAGGGCATCGACTCAACGTAGGAGCTGAAACAACACAGATAACATTTGGATGACTTGATCTTTTTAAATTATATTTATGTTTTATAAACATAAAAATTCTTTTTTTTTCTCCTTCAAGTATATATATTACAGTGTAACACGGAATGACATTTGACAAAAGCATCATTTTATCGCAATAAAACAACATTGAAGTCCCTGCTTTGTAATCTCCAGTATAAGACTTCCCTGGCTGTGTATCAGACAGCTAATCAGGTTAGCAGCCTGGTTCACACAGCTAAACACTCTCACACACCAGGCAACGTCGCCTGAGAACAGCTTATGGCTTGGGGGGGCCTACCCAACACCGAGACTACCTCTAGTCAGGTTCTCTCAATCTAACGGATACCCAGCAACAATTGCAGACATTTGTGCGGGCCTACTAAGTACTTCAAAATAACTTTTATAAATAAATACAAAAAATCCCAACTGTGCTCGATCAGGTAAACACACACACACAGAGCGAGAACTATGTTCCTGAACACCGGAAGGGAAGAGATGCTATTGAACGAGAGAATAACAGATCAGCTGTTGTATTGGTGTTAGTGAGCTGGTGAACAGGAAGTGATGTTAGGAGGGTCAGGGGCTAGACAAGCAGGAATGCTGACCGACTGGAAGCCTGAAATAGCCTGGAACTATCTACCAAACTAAAGCAAATATACTGTATATATTAGAGATATACTGCAGAGTAAGCAATATATAGGAATTATAAGTTCCATGGCAAGATAGCATATTTTAACATATTCTAAAACAAAATAAGAGATAGTGAGTTATTTCTTTACCTCAACCGCAACACCATCATAACATAACATTCTACACTTCTCAAGAGAGTAGGTAGTCATCTTAACATAGATCTAGTCTGTAACAGAACAGCCCTTATCCTCTCTGCTCAGTGCTGTGAACAAGCTACAGGAGCCAGGCTGTGTCTGGTCACATGACTATCTTCTAAAGATAGTGTGTGTGATCACATGACACACACAGCCTTTCTAATCCCTTTAGTTTGACCTTTGACCAGGGCTTGATTTTGTTTAATTGCAGCGTATATGCAAGAGGGTATTACTGTACATCAGGTCCCCTTTGAAACGTGTCTGGTCATTTGCTATGATGTGCCCTTAGTGTTTGTTCTGTGCATACAGAACAGTACCTGTAATCAAACATCCCTTTATATGATAATGTGCACATTGCTCCTAATAAATATCACAGGTATATTGTACACTTTCTGTCTTATGGGTACATCTAGTTACACAATGAGACCGATCTCGGAGGTCAGAGGTCAGTGCATGTGACCGGGGTGAGCCCGTGAATCAGGAGGGTGGGGCCTAATCCCTGAGTCATCGTATCCAGCTGAGCCAGGTACTGCTGCGATTGGCTGGACACGGCGGGTGGGCGGGGCAGATACAGGAAGCGCACGGCAGCCTGGGAGCTGTAGTCCATCAGGAGGCTGTTGACAGCAGACAGGAAACGTTCGGAGAGAACGGGGGCCATCTGGGAGGGCCCGTTGCCTGGCTCGGGTCTCCGGCCGCAGAGTCGTGCCACGGCGTCCCAGGGGACAATCTTGATGGAGGCTCGGATCCGTAGCTTGCTCAGCAGATCTCTGAAGGTCTCCTCCTTAACCACCCAGCCCTGATCGCCAGACTCAGCCTCCACGCACAGGAAGATCCTCATCCTAGCGTGGCGCCACCTGGTGGCCATGTTGAGAACGCAGGCCATCTGGAGCAGGAACAGGCTGCACACGTCCACCAGGGCCCCGGGGTCGGGCCGCAGCAGGTCCAGGGGCCACACGTCGATGGTCCTCTCCGCCCCATCCGTGCGGCTTTCCTGCCCCTCGCCTTCCAGCTGGAAGAAGTAGCGGCCCAGGCACACGTTCTTGTTCATCTTGATGGCGTCGGAGATGATGCCCACGTACTCGTCGGCGCTCAGCCAGCGAGGGCTCTCCGTGTGGCGCACGGGGGGGAAGTGAGCTTGGAGGGACGGGAGGTCCACGCCGAAGTTGTCGCCTCCGGCGGGGGAGTACAGGGAGGACTCGCAGAACGCTGGGTCATGCAGGAAGTAGTCCTCAGGTGTGCAGTTGTCGTAGAAACCCAGGACAAGGGTATTCGGCTTCATGCCCCCTGCAGGGAGCGGGGGGGGGGAGTCATAAAGACAAAGTATATAGTCAGGCCAGACTGTGTCCCACCCAGTCCGGTGATCTGTGAGATGTGTGTATGTGTGTGTGTGTGTGTGTGTATACGTGTGTGTAATGTGTGTGTGTGTACGTGTGTGTGTGTGTGAGACGTGTTTGTGTGTGTGTGTGTGTGAGATGTGTGTATATGTGTGTATATGTGTGTGTATGTGTGTATGTGTGTGTAATGTGTGTGTGTGTCCCACCCAGTCC
The DNA here is from genome assembly GCA_036571765.1 of Plecoglossus altivelis. Taxonomy (NCBI): domain Eukaryota; kingdom Metazoa; phylum Chordata; class Actinopteri; order Osmeriformes; family Plecoglossidae; genus Plecoglossus; species Plecoglossus altivelis. The sequence continues at coordinate 9,973,356 of BROE01000019.1, forward strand.
TGTGATCCGCAGCAGGTGCTGGGTGCCCTGTCTGACAGACAGAGACAGGGTGAGATCTACGAAGGCCTTCACCCCCAGCTTATCCACCAGGCTCAGCCAGAAGTTATACTGCTGCTGCACGGGGTCCGAGGGCAACGAGTCTGTAACCAAGACAACACACTGTCACGGCAACCATCGCCGCATCCATCGCCGCCTTGGATGTACAAAACGATTGCGACGTGCTGGAAAAAGGACAAAACCTTGTAAAACGATTTTAAAAACATAAGGAATCATAAGATGGGTTACCCAAGTCTCCCAACTGAACGTGGCCCAACACAAACAGCCCTCCCTTCTTCAGCTGGTTGACAAAGTTGATGAGCTGGCAGGACGATCGAGGGTTGGACACCATCAGGAGCACCTGCGGCCTCCAGAACTTGACGTGGTCCTTCCTCACGTCCAGCATCAGGAGATACTTACGCACCTGCGCAGGTGAGAGGGGACACGTGTGTGCGCATGTGTGTGAGTGTGAGCATGTGCATACACTGTATGTGTGTGAGTGTGTGTGTGTGTGTGTGTATGTATGTATGTATGTATGTATGTATGTATGTGTGTGTATGTGCGTGTGTATGTGTATGTGTATGTGTGTGTGCATTCGCGCGTGCGTGAGAGAGTCTGCAGACCTGGTGGAAGATGAGCGCCTGGCTGATATAGCCCCAGCTGCTGGTGGGAGAGCGGTAATGCAGGAACAGCAGCAGCAGCAGCAGTAGAGCCACGCTAGCAGAGGAGTACACAGGGTTGATGACGAACATCATCACCAGGCAGCTGACCATCCCCAGGAGACAGCTGTGCCAGGAAAATAGCTGGAACGTAGGCCTGGCACGATCACACAAACACACACACACACACACGATCACACAAACGCACACACACACACAAACACACACACACACACAAACACACACAAATACTATATGATTCACTGTCCCTTATGGTCTGAGAGCAGGATGATAATGGATGTGTTGATGATGTCATAGTAGATTGACAGTGGATGATGTCACAGTAGATTGACAGTGGATGATGTCACAGTAGATTGACAGTGGATGATGTCACAGTAGATTGACAGTGGACGATGTCACAGTAGATTGACAGTGGACGATGTCACAGCAGATTGACAGTGGATGATGTCACAGCAGATTGACAGTGGATGATGTCACAGTAGATTGACAGTGGGTGATGTCACAGTAGATTGACAGTCGGTGATGTCACAGCAGACTGACACTGGATGATGTCAGAGCAGGGAGGGACGTGATGGTACCTGAAGTTGGGAGCGGAAGCCCACTCCAAGGCCAGACAGGCCAGGTCAACAGCAGCATAGGCCAGCAGGTAGAACACAGTCACCAGGCCTGCGATAGTGTTGAGCTGACCAGCAAACACCACACACTGACACACACACACACACACACACAGAACACAATGTGACACTCCCTGTAGCACCAAACACTTTCACATTCTCCTTTACACTTCCTGTTCCTCTCACCTGAGCCAGACCCCAGGTGTACACAACCGCCATCCACGGGTTACCTGAGCGGGATGTTATGGCTGCTGGGGCCAAAGGCAAACCTATAAATAACACAGGCACATTAACGGTTAACAAACACGACACACTTCCTGATTCGTACTTCTTCTTTAGGATGCGTGTGGCCCTCGGTCTGTCTGCCGCAGCCCGACAGGAAGCTTCCCTCCCTCACCAAACAGCTGGTCCTGCGCCAGGGCGTGCAAGATCCGGGACGCTCCAATCAGAGAGCTCAAGGCAGCAGACAGCGACGCGCAGTACACCCCGATGATGACGAATGGTGGCCACACGTTGATGCGCTGGAAGAAGCCATAGTCCTGAACCAGGAGAGCCCTTACAGAGTTACACACACACAGGACCGCAGGTTAGATTGGCCTATAGGAAAGCACAGAAGCGTGAATGCATGTCAGGTAGTGTGGTGGTGGGGTCCCCCCCCCCCGCAGAGAGCTGGGGGGCGGGGGTGTTCACCTGTCACAGGTGGCACTGACGAGGAGGAAGAGGAGGATGTAGACGATGAAGGTGTAAAGGACAGCAGTGATGGTTCCTCTGGGGATCGACACGCTGGGGTTCTTCAGCTCTCCTGCGGAGAACGTGACAGTTAGACTGAGGAGAACGTGACAGGCTGACTGAGGAGAACGTGACAGGCTGACTGAGGAGAACGTGACAAGCTGACTGAGGAGAACGTGACAGATAGACTGAGGAGAACGTGACAGATAGACTGAGGAGAACGTGACAGATAGACTGAGGAGAACGTGACAGTTAGACTGAGGAGAACGTGACAGATAGACTGAGGAGAACGTGACAGATAGACTGAGTAGAACGTGACAAGCTGACTGAGGAGAACGTGACAAGCTGACTGAGGAGAACGTGACAGATAGACTGAGGAGAACGTGACAGATAGACTGAGAAGTTGTTGGGTGAAAAGAATGTTGCATAGGGGAACAATAAAGTATGAACTGTCTTCTTGTCTATCCATCCATCCATCTATCCATCTATCTATCTATCTTTCTATCTATCCATTCATCCATCCACCCATATATCAATCTACCAGTATTTATCCATATCCCTAGTTATGTTGATGTTCTTACTACTTCCTCAGTACCTGACATGTTAGCCCCAGCCATGATCCCGGTGCAGCTGGTGAACATGACAGCGAACACACTGGCGAACGACATCTCCTTGTTGGTGCTGTAGTCCAGCGTGTAGCTGGCTGAGAAGGGAGAGGAAGAAGAAGAAGCAGGTTGTCAATAAGCGATAAAAACATCACCTTCCATCTGTCTTTCACTTTTCACTTCTCACCGCAGAGCCTGACCAGTATAACACGGTTATGAAACTAACTCTGAGGTCTTTCTATGAATACGATACACAAGGCAAGCGCCAAGACTTTAGCTCTTCTACAAATGATCTCAGAAACCGTTGCGTTGGAAAAGTCACCATCCTCCCTACGCTCACAGAACACTGTTTTTCCTCTCCTGTCATTCGGTTGGTCGCAAGATATTCACATCGACGATCAGAAGGCTGAAGTCAATGTCAAAGTCCACAGTTGTGAAAACGTTGATCTGTCCACAGAGCGATGTCTAAAACAGCTTTTAGAGCAAGAGGATGGGATATCACACGTGGGTTACATTACAGATTCACCCCCCCCTCCCTCAACACTCACAGTTCAGGTTGTTTCTGAGCGTGGTGGCGTTGAAGCCTGTGTAGCTGACGTTGTAGTGGAAGGTCTGGTTGCCGGGGCCACGGTGGGCGATGACGAAATCTCGGGGCGCCACCAACAGCGGGCTGATGAGGATGGAAACCACGGTGACGGTCACCAGCAGCAGGATGAGGAAGGCGGTGCGGGCGTAGATGTGTACGCCCACCAGACATACCACCAAGCACAGCAGCAGGATAGCGGAGGAGTAGAGCACCGTGAACCAGTAACCCTGAGGCAGGACGCGCACGCCCGCCGTCTCTAACAACGCTGGCGGGGAGACGGGTAACATCAACAGGGAGATCAACTTTAAGACACGTTTGCATACTTCCCGGTAAGGTGTTTTAAAGCTTGGGCGTTGTTGAAGGGTTCAAAACAGGTCACGTGACATACCTGGGTCTCGACCAAACACATCCAGAATGGCCTCCACCAGCCCAAGCACGTACACCCCACAGGCACACACCTTCGCCAGGAAGAACATGAGACCGATGCTGCCTCCGAACTCTGGGCCCAACGAACGGCTTATCATGACTGGTTCATACCTGTCAAGGAGCTTCTGCTGTGTATATATCTACACTGCGGCAAACTAAACACAGCCCGTCGTAAATATGATGTGAAGATCTCAAATCAGCTGGAACTAAACCAGTCAGATCAAAGATGGACAAAAATGGCTTTTATAAGTCTTCAGAAAAGAGAGGAAAGCACTTTGCCCGCCCCCCACAAACATCTGCAACACCAAATACATTTCAGGCTGACTACGTCACACTTCCAGGGGCTTGGTTTTCTCACTGCTCCCTCCCGTCCCTGAGCGTGTTCGTGAGGGGTAGGATACAGTACGCTCCCCCACCCTGCACCGCCCCGTTGGTGGAGATGGCACAGATGGACAGGATGGTGAGAGAGATGATGGTGTAAGCTACCACTAGCATCAGCAGACCCTGTAGTAGACCTGCATGACCTACAACAAACCCTGGAGAAAACACATCAACGATAAGACCTCCATACAGCTCATGTCACTGCCAATCAGACTGTCAGCTACTTTCATATACAAGCGTTTTAGATTGTATACAATTAGCCGATACCTTGTTGCCCGTGAGTAGCAACAATATTTTGACTACAGTGCAACGATGACCGTTCAGCTACTGTATTACACAGTAAAGTGCGACAATACTAGTACACTACTACTATAACACTGATAGTGCTTTTAATACAGGAAAGGCCATTACAAACACAATGTATCATTATTGATCAAGCTCACCCGTTCGTAGAAAGAGTACGATACTAAACATAGAGAGGATGGTAGGAACCATTACTCCAAAGAAGGTGTTTAGCTTCCTGGGAGAGACAACCGGAGCCGCCGTTTCTTCCATGGTCTCGGAGCCCAGGCCACAAAAAGTGGAACCGACGGCAAGACCACACACCCCATGTGAGATGAGTGGTGTGTGTTCGGACATCTCAATGCTGTCTTCTGAAACGTCCTTCGTGGTTCATATAAGCCTGTTGACACATTTGATACATTCATTTTCGAATTCTTTTACGTTTAAATTCAAATCGCAAATGAATGTTGACTCATGGCGTTCACACAAATGCATACTTTTCACACCTTGTTCAAAACATACTACTTCAATGTAGGTAACGGCGGTAACAATATTACTAACCCTTCCTGCACAAATAAGCTAGTTTAGGCAGTATTCAAATCAACAACATACACGCTGACCATCGTCGATACGCAAATGTTACAAGTTGAGTTCATAGATTATCAATCAGTTTGATGGTTGTTCAAGGTAACGCAGAGTTTTATATAGCCAGTAAAGGGAAGTCCTGTAAAGGGAAGTGGCTGTCTGCCTGCGCTATCACCCGCCAGATGTTTCAGCATCTAATGTTCATCCGCCACATTTGAACGTGTGCATCGCGTATGTTTTTGACGCGTGTATTTTAGTTACGAATTGTGCACATATACCAAATAAATAGCTCACCTTTTGAGTTTGCGCAGTTGCGTCTGACAGCGAAATCCAGGGCGATCAGTACTTCCGCTTGTTAAAGTTCTCTTCATCTGGAAGGTTTCGTCCGAGTTTTCCCCAGGGCACAACGTGCTCTGTCGGCGCAGCTTCAAAACGTGTCTAAACAGTGTGTGTTGGTTGCAGATGACTCGCCTTATGTCAGTAAATAAACTCCCTGTTCGGACATTGAACTAGGTTCGTCAATGATGCTTGCATCCCTGTTTCCAGGGTTCATTCACTTGCTATTTGTTCGGAGTTGGTCACGGGACAGTCCAATGTGTTCATGTGACTCTGAGGAGGGGAAGGGTATAAATACCACAAATACGTGTTGAAAAACGACGAAGAGAAGGTGGGTCTGTTGCTAGGTAGCTATGGAAGCTAAAAGTCGTTAATTTTTTTGCGTCCAAGTGTGAGAAAAAAACATATTAGATGACTATTCTGTTGAAAGTACAAGAAAGATGATTTCGTAGACAATTTAAATGTGAGTATTTTTTATATTAAGATTACAGAGGTTATAAGGACAGAACAAAGTTAAAAACGTTCAAATACCGTTGTTTTTAAAGAATAACTGTTTTATTAATATTGTGGATATATTAACTATACAGTAAATGGCCAACCAATGTTAGTAGGGTTCGTACCTGGAAAATACATTACACAGTAAACTGCTGAATCAAAACCCATAACAGAACTTATTAACTACATAATTTCCTGGTCTGAACACAATGAAGGTAATGACTAATGCACTTACTAGCATACACTTTTATCCAAAGCAATTTACAGTACAGAGGGGGCAATTGAGTCTGTAACCTCTTCATCTACAGTCAAATGCTCTGACCAATAGGCAGCAACTTCCCTGCTATGGTCCAACGTTCTAGAATTCCAGCTACCTCACAATCAGCGGTTTACCTTCATCACGCACAAATACAAATATCATCAGAACCACGTAAAAACATCATAACTTGGCAGATGCTTTTTTAAATTTATTTTTTAATAAAAAATGACATCCAAGGGAGATTGGACTGATTCTGTATCTTCAGTCAAACACTTTGCCCCCTCATCTCTAACACCACCCTAAGAAGATCATGACCTTTAGATTCCATGATGAATATATCAGCAGGCAGTAACGTTGTTTCATGGTTATAACCAAGGAAACCTTGTAAATATAATGTTTGTTAATTTAAAAAAAATGTGTGTGTGTGTGTGTGGAAATTACTTTCAAACTTTCAAAAAGAAGATGGGACATATTACAGGTCTCGTGTAGAATGATGCCCACTTCCCCTAAACATCAGTCTGGTCAAGTGGAGTCCATGGACTGAGAGTTGAGATGAGGCCAGGTGTAAGAGGGTCCTGGCTGGAGGAGGGAGAGCGAGGGGTGGGCAGCGGGGGGCTCCGGAGTGTGGGTCAGCCTGTGTTTCTTCAGTTGCCCCAGCTCCCTAAAGCAGCACCCACACTGGGCACAGCGGTAGGGTCTCTCCCCTGTGTGGATGCGCTGGTGCTTATGCAAGCTGTCTAAGTGACGGAAGCGTTTCTCGCAGTAGCGGCAGGGGTACGGCCGCTCGCCCGTGTGAATACGCTGGTGCGTCTTCAGGCAGTAAAACCGACGGAAGCCACGCCCGCAGACGTTGCAGCGGTGGACCTTGTCGGAGGTCTCTCGCTCCACCTGCACGGGGCCCATGTAGCCAGGCTCGACCGCAGACATGGGGGGAAAGCTCAACAGATTGGCCTCCACCTCGGTGTCGTCGATGGGGACGGTGATCTGTGCTGGGTGTTGATCTGGAGGGTCGGGATTGTGGGACTCCAGGGCAGGCGTGTCAGAATCTTCTTCGATCTTCACCGCTCCTTCTTTGAGCTCCTCGTCGTCCAAGACTTGGATGAGGTCGAGGTCCTTCTCGTGACCGGCGGGAGGGTTCATCTCAAACTCAAACGTGGGTATTTCTTCAGGGACTTTCGTTTCTTCGTCAACCTCCAGTGGTTTTCGCCCGTAATCATCTCCATGTACTGAGACTTTGTACTCTGAAAAAATAGTGTCATTAGTCTTAACAATTCCTGCTGGAGATTAAACATCTGGAACCAACACGTAGGACAAAGTCTTGTGCTCTCACGTGGCAAATTATTGTTTATCATGATTTAAATTACCTTTTTCTGCGATTCCATCGTCTGTTATGAAAAACTGACTTCCCGTATCTTCGCCTGACTTTTGAGACGCGGTTTCGAGTTCAAACTGTGGAGGCTTCGAAGACCGTGCGAAGTTCGAAGTAGAAGCTACCGAGAAAGGTACCCTCATTCGCCGGAAGCTGGATCCACTCACGCTCTTCGGCCATTCATGCTGTACGGTTGGCAAACAAAGTCCTACACTTGGAAGTGACTTTGAAAATTGAGATCTCGTAGATGAAGCCCGAAACGATTTTTGCGCTCGTGGAGTGCCTCTAAGCAGGTTTCGTGGATTCCCCGAGCCGGGGGGTGATATGGACTCAACGGAACTCAAACATTCAGCATTTGATCGAGACTGATTGTGATCGAGAAGTAAACACTGTTTTATGTTTTTCTCTGCTGCTGTCATGTAGTAACGTACAGCTTTCAATTCACTCTCGGATGTTTCTAGTCTCTCTTTCAAACTTTGATTCTCACGATGAGACTCGGCTGCGGCCGTTTTGGCTGCGGCCAGTTTGAGTCCAACAACTTTTGCTGTTTCTTTCAAAACGGTTTCCACTGCACACCTGACAGCTTGGTCGATTGTTGAAGCAAGTTCATACTTTAGGAAAGAGACGTTCGCGTCTAAGGTTAGACTCATTTTGAACTGGCGTAGTGTGGCTGGAGTCGAGCAAGATAATTCCGAAACACGGCTGAAGCAGTTGGCCCGGCAGACCTACACTTTTCTTTATCTTAGATAAACTGGGAGTCTAAAACACACATAGCTTACGAATTTTTACAAATTATATAGTTCCATGACGTCTAAATCAACTTACGACTGAATATTAGCCCGCTAGCAACTAGTGATCATGGTCAACACAATTTACGATTTGTTTTGGAAATGTAGACTATTTCCCTTTCCGCACGACATGACGATTCAGCGTCGCCAGGTTATGACGTCATGTTAATCTTCAGCAATGTGGGCCTTGTAGTTTCTTTGACCATATAAGGAATTTCCCAAAAACTGTCGCGATCGTCTGCGATTCATTAAAGGTCTTGTAAACAATGTAGTCATATGACACAATTTAACTAGCAATACTACAGTCGCTGTTGATGATAACTCCCTCTAACTCAGTCCTGCACACGCTTTCACACAAACAAAAAACGTTCCACCTTAATTTAATGAACTGTAACTTAGGCGCCTCCTCAGCCAAGCCCCTAACTCACGCCACAATCATCGTATTTAATAACAGCCAGCATCCAAAAGCAAAAATTCCAGTTATCGAGTCATACTTTCACTCCGTGTCATGTGAGGACAGTGTGACTAAATTTCCTTGTGAATTTTCTTCATTCTTTTTTCTTTCAAGAACCAAGTAATTCTACAGACTACATCTACACAACGTGACAACTGTAATAGACTGACACCTACAGGTAGATCAGAGGAATTTCTAGGAAATTGATTTTCAGAAGTGATCCCACAGTGGATAAATCTTGGCATAAACACACATTTATGATATGTGTATAGAGCTTATCAGTTTTGAAATAACATTCTGTTTGATGCTATACGGTAGCAAGGAGCGATTCCGGTTTCCAATGTATAACGAGGATAAGTGATGACCCAAATTATCACATCACGCTGCCTGTAATTCTGCCAATAAAAGTAAAAATTGAATTACAGAAATTTCACGGGCAGAAAAAGAATACAAAAATGTTTTAGTCTGGTGATAGGGCATTATATTTTTGTGATTTTAGAACCAACCCATTTATTTGGACGTGTACAGGTTTGTGTGTATGTGTGTGTGTGCATGGGTGGCGATGGGACTGCGTACGTGCATCGTTGCGGTTTGTGGTGGATATATGATCCTTGTGTCCATCTCTTTGCTCAAGCCTTTGCTGTTGCTAGGCAACCTATCCTCACTTACTACAGTCGCTTATGGAGTCTGCAGAGGGCCAGTGCAGGTGGGATGTACCAATGTGTAGCTTAGAGAGGGGAGGGAAGGGGGGATAGCATGGGCCTGTATATAATATTGCAATTTCCCAGGCTCTGAATCTTGTGTCTTGAAGTCCATTTTACCTCTTTTTCAGTTTTTTCCAGACGTGTTCAGTTGGAACACCTGTCAAATATGAACAGCTATTGGATTCCAATGGCACTGCCTTCTGTCAATGCAACACAGTCCTGGAGATGTGTTTGTTAGCTTCATCACAGAGCTGTATCATATCACAACCAGGACTACTTTACTAACAAATAACTTACACACACACACACACACACACACACACACACTCTCTCTCTCTCTCTCTCTCTCTCTCTCTCTATATTTCTTCATC
>BROE01000019.1:9983065-10010658 GCA_036571765.1 Plecoglossus altivelis
CCCAAATTATCACATCACGCTGCCTGTAATTCTGCCAATAAAAGTAAAAATTGAATTACAGAAATTTCACGGGCAGAAAAAGAATACAAAAATGTTTTAGTCTGGTGATAGGGCATTATATTTTTGTGATTTTAGAACCAACCCATTTATTTGGACGTGTACAGGTTTGTGTGTATGTGTGTGTGTGCATGGGTGGCGATGGGACTGCGTACGTGCATCGTTGCGGTTTGTGGTGGATATATGATCCTTGTGTCCATCTCTTTGCTCAAGCCTTTGCTGTTGCTAGGCAACCTATCCTCACTTACTACAGTCGCTTATGGAGTCTGCAGAGGGCCAGTGCAGGTGGGATGTACCAATGTGTAGCTTAGAGAGGGGAGGGAAGGGGGGATAGCATGGGCCTGTATATAATATTGCAATTTCCCAGGCTCTGAATCTTGTGTCTTGAAGTCCATTTTACCTCTTTTTCAGTTTTTTCCAGACGTGTTCAGTTGGAACACCTGTCAAATATGAACAGCTATTGGATTCCAATGGCACTGCCTTCTGTCAATGCAACACAGTCCTGGAGATGTGTTTGTTAGCTTCATCACAGAGCTGTATCATATCACAACCAGGACTACTTTACTAAAAAATAACTTACACACACACACACACACACACCACACACACACACACACACACACACACACACACACACACACACACACACACACACACACACACACACACACACACACACACACACACACACACACTCTCTCTCTCTCTCTCTCTCTCTCTCTCTCTCTATATTTCTTCATCCCACAGTCAATTAGTCTGAACTGTCTCATTAATCACACTCACCTTGGTCAGGTATAGCTAAGAGTTGAAACCAACGTGTGTAGTTTGTGTAACAGGTGCAGGGTGACACTGGACAGGACATGATGTTACATGATCTGATCGGGTCGTATGGCTGAAATTAAAAGTTGTGTAACAACCAGAAAACCAAAGTAGTCTCTGTGTATTCCTGCTCCACTAATTAAATGTGAACCCCTGGGTGTGCTCATCTTCAGGGATATTACTGCCTCACCGCGTGGCCTACTCTGCAGTCTTAATTACACAAGCACAATCAAAGCTCAGAAGATAGAAATGTGGATGGAACCAAGACTTCTTGAATTCCCTCCAAGTGGCTTCTGTGTTTTAAGGGAGGAGGAAGGTGCGGGCGTAGGGGGGGGTCGCTCAGTTGACATTTGTCTTGTAAGACAGACGTGGCCTTATCCTATCTGTGAACCCGTAGACCTTAGTACGGCCGAGGTCTCACCTATACAGACCTGTCTACATGCTTGTGCACTGAGTCCGCATGCAGATGCTTTCTAAATCTGCAGTGGATATAGAACTACTGTTCTGCTGCACATCAGTGGGGGCGTTGTAAAATGGTACAGTCTCCATGAAATGGGTGTGGTTGAATCGTGCTTATGAGATCTAACGTTTAGGAAGCGCAGACCGGGTGATTTTAACCGAATTTGTTATTGCACGTATTGGTATACTGCTTATTTAAATAATACTAAAAAATACAACGTGTACAAAATAGGCTATTGTTGCATGTTCTTGGTTATAGATGTATCAATGGGTGCGTTTCCTGCTCCTCCGGCAAGATAGCATAGTAGCTTTTTGATACTCCTTATTTTTCTAGCTCTAGCTCCAGCTTCAGTGCTTTGCAATTTATTCAATAATTCATTTTTTGTCGAAGAGGCGACCGTCATTACGAAGTGAGGGAGAGAGGGAGAGAGGGAGGAGGAAGAGCTTCGTGAACAAGGGAGGAAGGAAACGAGGATACATACATACAGAGTAATTCGGAGACAGAACATTTGTGTTAATTTCACAAGGTCCGATGCATGTTCTTTGGCGCGTGTAAAGACTGCAATTGTGTTCTACCACCTTAGATAAAGATGTTTTTTTGCTGAAGGTCTCGGGCGTAGAGTCAAATCATTCCGAAGAGGAAACGGGAACACGAGCAGATTTCATCTTTTCAAGAGGTCCAATCAAACGGAGATATGGTTTCTCTGTATAAAGCTGTAATGTTCATTTGACGTTTCGGGCAACGTTGGAGATTTACCGAGCTTCAATCGACAACAGAAGAACCAGGGTGGATAGTCAAATTTATCTTCGTATTTTTGTCACAATATTTTTTTTTATAGACTACGAGGGACATTAAACCACTCCTGGCTTTTTTGTGTGGAAACATTGTTCCCAGAATTGACTCGACAACAACCACCAACCATCACCGGAGACATTAACAAACAGGTAGCCATCCATTATAAAATGCTGTCACAAATATTGGATGTAAGATGGCTGGATGATGTAGACTAGCCTATCAGCGATGGCCCGCTTCATGACTAGGCTGATCATTTCGATGAAATTAATTTCCACCCTTAATTGTGATTATTGGAATATGGATGAGTAGAAAAGACACTAAACGTCTCAATTGAGTCCCCTTCATAGTATCCTTTCGCACAGGAAAAGCCATAGCCTACATTCATGCAGCTTCTACCCATTTTGCTTTCGCATAGCGGCTTGGAAATATGACGGTTGCTAGGGCCGGTGTCATTTAACGCAAATGCCCGGGGTTCAATGAAATAACGATGTTTGTAGCCGAGGACTTTAATGTATTCACCATCAAACCTGCGTACTGTAGTCGCTATGTCTATGTGCTACATTAGGCCATATTCTTTGAGGCAGCTGCTGTGTGCTTTCAGTGCTGCGAGGGAGGGACAGGCTCAGTATAAACTGCGCCTGGAGGCCCTTAGACCACCTATAGAGCAGCTCTTAGCCCAACAATGATGTGGTCCAGACGCTTAAAATGGCTTTTTAATGCCAACAGTTTGGTATCTTTTCAATACGTCTTCGTACGAGACAACGACGCAACTGATGCATGTTTCACTGTAGTATCCAGACCCGGTCAGCCATGAAATGTCAACCATGCACCCCAGCGGTGGTTTACTGTGCGAACGTGAGGGGTGGGGCCACATTGTCATTTTGCATCATTTTGCTACGAGAATCTAGGCTTTGACCCACAACCTACAATTTGTAGCTTGTTTGAGCTATTTAGCTATACGTACACGTCATATTCTTCTTTAATATATGCCTTATAACGGTTACTTACAGATATGTATGGACATTGTGTAATGTTTTACATTGAAATGTTCCAGTCACACAGCTGGAAGGACTGTCTGCCATATTCCTGACTCTTCAGGGCTCCGGCAGGAAGCACTGATTCCACAGCATCGTGGTTGAAGGAAAAGTAAGGCCGTTTTTGAACGAATCTTATCCAGAATGCCATGTCTGTTTCTTCCCAACGTCGCTAACGAGGTTGTTCGAATCAAACCTGTGAATCTGTGTGAAGACAGCCAGAGAGCCCCCACCCAGATGCTTCAAGACGGGCACCTGTTGTGCTCTGTGTCGGTGATGCCACCTGTGGTTGTTAGTTTGGTCACCTGGGAGAAGAGGTGGGGGGTGGGGGGTGGAGGGGAGGTAGCTTTACACCCCTGATGAGGAAGGTTTACCATGTGTTTTACCCCTGCCAAAGCTTTATTGGCTAAACAAGCCACAGTTCTAGGAGACTAGGAAGCACTAACTTCTCCCCGTTGCCTTCCATTAGTGCAGTGGGATTCATCTACCAGGAGATACCCTCAGGGAACAATGACCTAGCTAATTGCTCTCTCCCTAGTAGACTGCATGTTGTGCATGTGCATATTCCTGTTTCTTTATGTAAAGGCCTCGCAATTTTTTACTCAACACAGAGGCACAAGGATTAAAACAAATAATATGGAAAACATCTAGAGAAGACTAGCGTTTCTAGGTTAGGGTAGTGTTGGTTGTTAGGGGCCTGTTATCCCAAGGCTAACTCTTAAACCAAGCCATGGTATGTAGTGATGCAAATGTAACATTGCAATGTAGAGGACTGATACGAGATGGATTTGAATAGGAACACAAACCAATGCAAATCCTGGGCCCGTTCTGAGAGATGGGTTTAGTCTGTTACTCTCTGGGAGATGGAGGAGCTTGTTTGTTGATTGATTTATCCAAGAGTTTGCCCACATCAAATCCACTATCACCAAGAAATGGCAGAAATAATACATATCCTATATAAATTAGCCATCTAACAAATTATTTTGTGTCGTTTTAAGTAAATCTCCCACATGAAGTATTACGATCAGTCTCCCTAATTAACGCTGAACTTTGCCCTCTGTAATCCTAATCTTGTTTCTCTTCATATCTTGTTCATAGATATCAGAGCCCATTAAATGGCACTCTCCCTCCTCAGATTAAACCAGATTACAGATTATTTCCCTCAGTTTAACCAGACAAGGCTGCCCTGCTACAAACAAACAGATTATACTCTCAAGCTGTTATCATTGAGCACCCTGCTAACCCTAGAAAACAAGAGATTAACGATCAAATGGAAGTTAATTCATGGATTATGTAGTCGCGTATGAGTAGTTTGGAAGATGTAGAACAGATAGATACAAGATAACATCATGTTACAATATAAAAACTAGGACACATCCGGAGCGACCTGGTGGTTCACCGTGTGAGTTAGCTAAGGTGTGGAAACACAAAGCATAGCAGAAGATCAAGGATCTATCAGCAACATTTCTAACAGTATGTTTAAATGAAGATGTTTTTGCAGGAATGTGTCTGAAAGGGGTGTGGCCCGTTTTAAGGAGGACTGGCGAGGCCTAGCTCTATATATCCGAAGTCTATGTATATTATTATATATATACATATTAATTATATTAATTTTTATATATATACACACTATTAGTTTAGATTTTATTTCAGTTATATCTTGTGTCTTAGTAGTGTTAAGAGGGAAGCCCATTTAACGTAGACCGCCCCCCTTGCGTCTGATTTTGGCCACGCTTGTGTTCGTTGCTCCAGCCCTTGGTCTGTGTCTGCCACGCCCTTCGATAGGTTACTGTTTCTCCAGCGTGACCCGACGTCTGCCGCCCAGGGCGATCAAGATGCGAGTGAGGTCGCAGAGCGCACTGGGAAACCAGATCCGGACGTGGTTCTGGAGCGTGGAGCGGGTGTGGATCTGAGGGTGGGGAGAGGGTGGAGAGAGTCTGGCCGGGGGGAGGATGAAGGGTGGGGGATGGAGGTTGGAGGAAGGATGGAGGAGTCTGAGAGAATGGATAGAGTCTGAGGGTGGGGGGGATGGAGCGGTGGGTAGGAGTCTGGGAGGGTGGAGGGATGGGGAGATCTGAGGTGAGGAGGGAGGGTGGAGGAGGATGGAAGGTGGTGAGGAGGGGAGGGTGAGAGTATGAGAGGTGGGAGAAGGAGGGGAGAGGGTTGGAGGGTGGAGGAGGATGAGGTGGAGGTGGAGGAGAGGGTGGAGAGGCTGGAGAGTGGAGGATGAGGATGAGGGCTTGAGGAGTATGGAGAGTGAAAGGCATGGGCAGGAGGAGATGGAAGAGGATGGAGAGATGCGAGGAGGAGGCGGGTGAGGAGTCTGGAGGTGAGGGAGGTGGAGATGGAGGTGGAGAAGGTGCCTTGAGGGAAGAGACTAGTGGGTGGGGCTGCGAGATGGAATAAGGGTGGAGAGTTTGCAGTGAAGAAGGAGTTGGATTGAGGGTGGTCCTCGTAGAGAACAGGGTGGGGAGGAGTTGGAGGTGGATTTGCGTCTGTAGAAGCGGGAGCATTAGTAGTGTGTTGGAGAGAGTCGGGTGAGTGTTCGGCTTCATCTCAGAGGACCAGGCGGAATCTTACTGTCCATCAAATTAAGGTTTTAAATGACAGATTTGTTTGTAGTTACTAATGATCTTGTTCAAAATGAATTACGTCATCATGTGTTGAATTGTCCATCTTATTCAAACTACATTGCAGTCTGTTACATTGCATTTTCTTTGTACGTTATACTTTTAGTTATACTTTGCTCAGTCAACTTTGAGTTATTTCTATTTGCTTGGGTAGAGAGTTTGGCACAGACTGCTATCTACTTAGACCTGATTAAGTCTTGCTTTAAACAATCTCATATACCTGGACTCTGGACACAATATACACATTATCTACCCCCAGACCTGGTGTCTATATGTGTAGACCTGGTACCTGTGAGTCTGCACTTGGTGTCTATGCAGACAGAACCCCTCTGGTGTCAGCCTAGATGCTGGGTTCGTGTAAAGCGCGTTGAAAGATGCTGGGTTTGTGTAGAGCGTGTTGGAAGGTTCTGGGTTAGTGTAAAGTGAATTGGAAGGTTCTGGGTTCGTGTAGAGCGTGTTGGAAGGTGCTGGGTTCGTGTAAAGTGAGTTGGAAGGTGCTGGGTTCGTGTAAAGTGAGTTGGAAGGTGCTGGGTTAGTGTAAAGTGAATTGGAAGGTGCTGGGTTCGTGTAAAGTGAGTTGGAAGGTGCTGGGTTAGTGTAGAGTGAGTTGGAAGGTGCTGGGTTTGTGTAAAGTGATTTGGAAGGTGCTGGGTTTGTGTAAAGTGATTTGGAAGGTGCTGGGTTTGTGTAAAGTGATTTGGAAGGTGCTGGGTTTGTGTAAAGTGATTTGGAAGGTGCTGGGTTTGTGTAAAGTGAGTTGGAAGATGCTGGGTTTGTGTAGAGCGTGTTGGAAGGTGCTGGGTTCGTGTAAAGTGAATTGGAAGGTTCTGGGTTCGTGTACAGTCAGTTGGAAGATGCTGGGTTAGTGTAAAGTGAGTTGGAAGGTGCTGGGTTAGTGTAAAGTGATTTGGAAGGTGCTGGGTTTGTGTAAAGTGATTTGGAAGGTGCTGGGTTCGTGTAGAGCGTGTTGGAAGGTGCTGTGTTCGTAGTATACTTTGTAAGTATACTTTGTAAGTATACTTTGAGTATAATTTCTATTTGCTTGGGTAGAGAGTTTCTCACAGACTGCCATCTACTTAGACCTGATTAAGTCTTGCTTTAAACAATCTCATATACCTGGACTCTGGACACAATATACACATTATCTACCCCCAGACCTGGTGTCTATATGTGTAGACCTGGTACCTGTGAGTCTGTACTTGGTGTCTATGCAGACAGAACCCCTCTGGTGTCAGCCTAGATGCTGGGTTCGTGTAAAGCGCGTTGAAAGATGCTGGGTTAGTGTAAAGTGAATTGGAAGGTTCTGGGTTCGTGTAGAGTGAGTTGGAAGGTTCTGGGTTCGTGTAAAGCGTGTTGGAAGATGCTGGGTTCGTGTAAAGTGATTTGGAAGATGCTGGGTTCGTGTAAAGTGATTTGGAAGGTGCTGGGTTTGTGTAAAGTGAGTTGGAAGGTGCTGGGTTAGTGTAAAGCGCGTTGAAAGGTGCTGGGTTCGTAAAAGTGAATTGGAAGGTTCTGGGTTCGTGTACAGTCAGTTGGAAGATGCTGGGTTTGTGTAAAGTGAGTTGAAAGGTGCTGGGTTCGTGTAAAGTGAGTTGGAAGGTGCTGGGTTAGTGTAAAGTGATTTGGAAGGTGCTGGGTTTGTGTAAAGTGATTTGGAAGGTGCTGGGTTCGTGTAGAGCGTGTTGGAAGGTGCTGGGTTCGTGTAGAGCGTGTTGGAAGGTGCTGTGTTCATGTAGAGCGTGATGGAAGGTGCTGGGTTTGTGTAAAGTGATTTGGAAGGTGCTGGGTTCGTGTAGAGCGTGTTGGAAGGTGCTGGGTTTGTGTAAAGTGATTTGGAAGGTGCTGGGTTCGTGTAGAGCGTGATGGAAGGTGCTGGGTTCGTGTAGAGCGTGATGGAAGGTGCTGGGTTCGTGTAGAGCGTGATGGAAGGTGAGCCACCAGTAGACATTCAGCAGAGGCTCCTGTTCATTCTGTTCTCTCTCCTCTTCCAGGACGCCAGGAAAGCATGCGGGGACTCAACTCTGACACAAGTAAGCATCTCCCCTCACCAGCTCATACAGGACTACACATCTGGATAACAGCATGATCGCTTACACACAAGAAGTAATGTGATGACGATGAACTGAAAGCCTTTCATATGCACAAACACTCAAATATATCCGATATTTGGCTATTGTACGCATCAAAACCTAGTCCACAACATTTCCTAATCATAAGTACTGGTGTCAGGGCTGTGAGGCCGAAGGAGTTTCTCGTTATCCCAGATCGTTCGATCTCCTTACCTGTAATAATTATCTGTGATCTCCTTACCTGTGATAATCTCACCTGTGATCATCTCACCTGTGATCTCCTTACCTGTGTGTTGCTGCGGTGTGTGTGTGCGCTAGATCACGGCAGGTTTGGATCCAGTGGGGAGGATTCAGATGAGGACGAGGCGTACCCTGCGTGGGCACTTGGCCAAGATCTACGCCATGCACTGGGGCACTGACTCCAGGTGGGTGCAGGACAGGGGTCGTGCTCTTGGCAAAACAGCATCAGCATCTTCGTAAACTAATTTGTTCGATTTCGTCAAGTTTGGTATCGTTCGGTCCGTTTTGATCCGTGTCCTGGTCCAAGATGACTCTAGGAGTAGGATTGATCAGGACCTGATCAGGTCCTGACTGATTCAAAACCTGATCATATCCTGACTGATTCAGGACCTGATCATGTCCTGACTGATTCAGGACCTGATCATATCCTGACTATATCCTGACTGATTCAGGACCTGATCATATCCTGACTGATTCAGGACCTGATCATGTCCTGACTGATTCAGGACAGACACACTGATCTAACCAGTGGACCCTCTCCTTTGTCTGTAGACTGCTGGTCAGCGCCTCTCAGGATGGAAAACTTATCATCTGGGACAGCTATACCACCAACAAGGTAATAACAAACACATGTACATCCCCACACACACATCCACACATCCTTACCCACATTCACACACACACACACATCCATACACAAGCACATTCACACACACACACACATCCACACACATGCACTCTCCCACGCACACATCCACTCACATGCACTCTCCAACACACTCACTCATACACACACACACACACACGCACACACACACACACACACATATGGGCCCCTCAGACTAATATAACAGCTTGTGCCCCCAGATGCATGCCATCCCTCTGCGCTCTTCCTGGGTCATGACCTGTGCGTACGCCCCCTCTGGGAACTATGTGGCCTGTGGAGGCCTGGACAACATCTGCTCCATCTACTGCCTAAAGACACGCGAGGGAAACGTCCGAGTCAGCAGAGAGCTACCTGGGCACACAGGTAGGCGGAGCAGCAGTCACTAATCAGGGAACCAGGGAACCAAGATCGCTGACAAGTTTATTTTTGGGGGACTTGTATTTCTTATGAAACATGGCTCCTGTAGTTTAAGCCGATGTGTGTGTGTGTGTTCAGCCCTGTGCCAGGTGTGTGTGTGTGTTCAGCCCTGTGCCAGGTGTGTGTGTGTGTTCAGCCCCATGCCAGGTGTGTGTGTGTGTTCAGGCCCCAGAGAAATCTTCAGCTCCCAGATCCCTAATCACAGGACAAGTTTAAACTCCCATGGTTAATTAGTCAGAGGTCAACAAAAGTATAACGAGCATCGAAGTGAGCTGGAGTCACGTTTATCCCCAAGCGGTGTTAATGAGCTGGGAGTACGGCCCTCATCCTAACCCTCTCCTCCTCCTCATCCTAACCCTCTCCTCCTCCTCCTCCTAAACCTCTCCTCTTCCTCCTCCTAACCCTCTCCTCTTCCTCCTCCAGGTTACCTGTCCTGCTGTCGCTTCATCGACGACAATCAAATCATCACCAGTTCAGGAGACACTACCTGGTGAGTCCTGGGAACAGGTGGAGTTTAATCTGGGGGGTGGGGGGGGGGGGGGGGAGAGAGTGGGTCTTTTCTGCCAGCGGCAACATTTCCCGTTGTCTCCCCCAGTGCATTGTGGGACATCGAGACGAGCCAGCAGACCACGGTGTTCTCGGGCCACAGCGGTGATGTCATGAGCCTGTCCCTGTCCCCGGACTTCCGCACGTTTGTGTCGGGCGCGTGTGACGCCTCCATCAAGCTGTGGGACATCAGGGACAGTATGTGCAGGCAGACCTTCACCGGACACGAGTCGGACATCAACGCTGTCTGCGTGAGTACTCAGACCAATATGGTCCCTTTTGCACAAAAAAACATTTGCGTGGGATTTACGGTGTGTTTAGATTGCACATCCAACCAACCTCATCCTACCTCCCCCGTCTCCCCTGTCTCCCTTCCCCGTCTCCCCTGTCTCCCTCCCCTGCCTCCCTTCCCTGTCTCCCCTGCCTCCCTCCCTCCCCTGTCTCCCTTCCCTGTCTCCCTCCCCAGTTCTTCCCCAACGGCAGCGCGTTCGCCACGGGCTCCGACGACGCCACCTGCCGTCTGTTCGACCTCCGCGCTGACCAGGAGCTCAGCCTCTACTCTCACGACAACATCATCTGTGGGATCACCTCCGTGGCCTTCTCCCGCTCGGGCCGCCTGCTGCTGGCCGGATACGACGACTTCAACTGCAACATCTGGGACGCCATGAAGGGAGATCGAGCAGGTGAGGAGGGGGTGGGGGGGGGGGGAGTGAGAAAGGGGGTGGGGAGGACAGGTGAGGGAAGGGAGGAAGAGGGAAGTATATCCGATATATCCAAAATGGAAAAGCTGAGATGTGGTCAGTGGTGTGGTGATTAGAGATTTATTGAGGGATACTGTAATAAGACCAGGAACCAGAGGGGGCAGTAATGGACCCAGAGGGGGCAGTACTGGACTCAGAGGGGGCAGTACTGGACTCAGAGGGGGCAGTACTGGAACCAGAGGGGGCAGTACTGGACCCAGAGGGGGCAGTACTGGACTCAGAAGGGGCAGTACTGGACCCAGAAGGGGCAGTACTGGACCCAGAGGGGGCAGTACTGGAACCAGAGGAGGCAGTGATGGACCCAGAAGGGGCAGTACTGGACCCAGAAGGGGCAGTAATGGACCCAGAAGGGGCAGTAATGGACCCAGAAAGGGCAGTACTGGAACCAGAGGAGGCAGTACTGGACCCAGAGGGGGCAGTACTGGACCCGGGGGGGCAGTACTGGACCCAGAGGAGGCAGTACTGGACCCAGAGGGGGCAGTAATGGACCCAGAAGGGGCAGTACTGGAACCAGAGGAGGCAGTACTGGACCCAGAGGGGGCAGTATTGGACTCAGAGGGGGCAGTACTGGAACCAGAGGAGGCAGTACTGAGACCAAGATCCAGGGATGCTCTAACGAGACCGTTCCTGTTTCCAGGTGTGCTGGCCGGCCATGACAACCGTGTGAGCTGCCTGGGGGTGACAGATGATGGGATGGCAGTTTCCACAGGCTCCTGGGATAGCTTCCTCAAGATCTGGAACTGACCAGCTTCCTGACGCACACACACACACATGCACACGCACACAGACACGCACACAGACACGCACACACACACAGACACACAGACACGCACACAGACAGACGCACACACACGTACGCACGCACACACACACAGACACACGCGCACACACACAGACACGCGCACACACACAGACCGACACACACACATACACACACACACACACACAGACAGACCATACACATCTATTCACATCTCACACTTTGGTACACATAGTTTGCACACTGTATTCACACTGTACGTACGATTTACACACACACACACACACACACACGCACACACACAAATTGAAACATTTTACTGTACATAATATATATATCGCCAATTAGATATGAGTTTACACAAATACACACACGCCACATCACATTGTATGCAGGAAGAGTCCTCTTTAAAACAAAACGTCCCAGATTAACCTACGATCCAGAGTTACACACACGCCATTGAAATCGCAGCGTGACCAAACTCACATACGCTCAACTAAAACATTCAAAACACACGTATTATCTAATTTCTTTTGTTGCTAAAAACATGTATGCCCACACACACACACACAATACAAACACACACTAACATACACACACACACACACACACACACACACACACACACACACACACACAAACATACATACATACATACATACAAACACACACTAACATACACACACACACACACACATACACACACACACACTCTTCCTGAGAAGATTTGGTCCCTGAGCTAAGCGGGAGAAGTTATTGGACAATTGAGTTTGTTTACTGGAGCCCCACATCTCCTTGACGTTAGTTCTGTAACCATGCTGGCCCTAGCGACAGGGCTGTGTTCCAGGCAGTGCAGAAGTGAACAGCACGCTACTCTGGAACCTGAAAACAGAACCCACATGGAAGAGTAGAGAACCTGCAGAATGGAGCGACTTTAAAGAGACACAGTTAAAAGAATATTAAGATAAAACAATTTAAAAATGTTTCTTCGGGCTCAAACTAAATGCTATCATGTAGTTACTGTTTTTATAGATATTTACCCCCACATATATAAGTAAATATATGATAGTTTTGGTTTTTATGTTTTTGTTGTATTCATTTTTTACGCCTATTTTATTCATGTTTTCCCTGTGTGCCTCAGATACACTTTAAGGATAATTATTAGAGAATAATAATGAAATTAAAACTAAATGAAATCAATAAAATGAGAGACTCTTTTAAGGTGAACGAGAAAAAAAGAAACGGATAATCTAGAGACAACTCTCAAATACGCAGGGGGCAATATTCATACTTTTGACTTTGTCAATATATTATGTCAACTTTATGATAGTGAACATTGTACATACTATTAATAAATACATGTAGCCTCTCCTGACAGATTTTCATGCGTGTTTCTTGTTTTGAGCGGTTAGGTTTTCGTGTCTGATGTTTGTGTTCTGTAGACACCCTGGGGTGGATCAAATGAACATCTGACTGGCGTCTGAAGATGAAATCAATGTTTTATTTTTTTTTTCTCCAAACAATTCTTCTCCGTTAAGACTTTACACTTGAATTCATTCAACATAAACTTTTTCAAACTTGAAATGTTTATCAAGTCCATGAAATACAATCTAAAGAAAACCCTTCATAAACAAACACTAAACATACAGTGTAAAGATGTTTTCATTTGTCAAAAAACAAGAGATTATTGTAAAAGGATCAGTATAGAGATTATAGACTTGCCATTAATCACCTGCTTTCTGATCAGTCTCAATTCCAAAAGCAATAATCTGGATTATAAAACGATTAATCCGTTCATACACGTTTTCCACAAGGAGACTTCAACCAAGTGCCCGAACCTGTGTTCACCTACTGGTGCCGACCCAAGTCATTCATTTACTGATGTTCATACTTCATCAAAGGCAGTTACTGGGATGAAATTATGGGATGCAAAACCCAAAGAAGCTTGGTGAGTGAAGTTACCGTAGTGACGGTGTGGATCAGAAGGTATATATTTTCCTGTGATCGAGACGACGACAACAAAAAAGATTAAGCTAAAATCCACATTATGGTTATATTTTGTGTCACAACGGACGAACAGACCGTCTTACATTCAGTCTGCTGAAGGCCTCTAAGAACAGGAGCCATACGGGTCAGACAGAACTACTTCACTTTATATTGCTTACGAATAAGAAATGTCATTATATTTGATATGACAGAGCATCTATCTACACCACGGATCATTTCCTCTCTCGACCGTCTGAGTTGGGCCCTCCCTCCTCCCGGCCCCGCCCCCTCCCTCCTCCCAGCCCCGCCCCCTCCCTCCTCTTGGCCCCGCCCCCTCCCCCCCGCTCTAAAAACATCTGAACACTCGAACCCTTCCATTATCCTCCACTCTGTTATAGCTTTACTCTGTGCCATAAAATACGTTGTGCTTTGATTAATATAGCGGTAAATTATGTTATACAAATCTGTCTCTTTGATTTACATTCATTTTAATTTATCATTATAATTTACATATGATTTAACAAAATAGTTCTTTCAGAATATATTAAGATACTTCACTTTTATCCTAATCAAAGCATCATTCAAAAAAGACTTCTGACATCACAAGTCTCCTTGGTTACTGGTCAGATCTCCTTGTGACATCACAAGTCTCCTTGGTTACTGGGTCAGATCTCCTTGTGACATCACAAGGGCCCAGGATGATGGGTGACCTATGGCTTTACTCTGCACTGTTCCAACTGCATTGTCATGGGAATATAATTTCTGTTAATCCCAGATGGGTTTGGGATTAGCAATCTTTGCTTTCACACATTGTTTAAAAAAAATACAAATAAAAATCTAAAACGAGCCACAGAAAGTCTCTGTCTTATACTTAGTTAGATGCACGAGCAGTGTAAAGGCGCTGGTGTGGCGAGAGTTTCGCTTGCCAAGCAGAAATCTTCAAAATTCTATCAGATCTACTGGAATACTGTCAAAAGTGAATAGTAGGGCATGCAAGATGGTCTATATTCTAAGTTGGCCAATATATGTTGGCAGCTTAATCTTGGCACAGATACCATCGCAGGGCCCACATGGGATCGGTGTACTATTCTGATCCCATCTCCTTCTGGATCTTACTTGATAAATACACCTACGCCACTGATTCGTTAACTCTGACAAGACCCCTCCGCTTGCCTCACTCCCCCTCCCTCCTCCCCTCTACTTCCAAGATGCTTTCGCTGTTATGAGGCGGCGCGGACAGGCTGGCTGGCCCGGTTTACCAAAATCGATCCTATGGTTTGCCCATATGAGAACTCGTTTGCACCTTGGAGTTACTCCGCGAGCTCAGGCCCCTCTACTGCTCGGGTCTCCCTGCGGTTTTTCAGCAGGAATCCGGGAGACGTGGTAGGACAACACCGCGCACCACGGAGGGCAAAGACCGGCAACAGTCGCCCCGCTGCCCCCGGGCGGTTCCTGTCCCTCTACGGCCGCTCGGGCCTTCACCCTTACTATTTCTCCCCCCTCCTTCACCCCCCCTCTGCCGTCCAGGATCCTAAAGCCTCTGTTGCCTATGGTTACCCCACACCTGCGCCAAACCCTCTTTACTCTGTCCTGCCTGGCATGTCGAGTCCAACCAGGAAATCCTACATCGAACTTTGGTTGGGAGCATTTATGGCTGATGTCTGAAGGACCTGTTCAAGCTGGACTCCTTCCTGTCGGCAGGAAGTCACCCTGAACGTGACGGGAAGTCACCGCGAGCGTGACAGGAAGTCACCCCAAGCGTGACAGGAAGTCACCCCCCCTCCCCCTCCACCAGACTCGGCCCCGGGCGAACAACACCACAACTATTGCTAGTAACATCTAAATAGTTCCAAACCCTATCAACCTGCGGATGTACAAGCAGCCTCTTTCTCTCTCTCTCTCTCTCTCTCTCTCCCTCTCTCTCTCTCTCACGCCTGAATCCCAAACTGTGAAGGTAGATCAAAGCGTAAAAGCGTCAGATAGTTGAGATGTCAAGCTGGACCAGCTGGTCTCTACCTGTCAGTACCGGTGGCTGGCAACAGCACATTGTTTACTTCCTGTCTATTCATCGCTTCTGTTGAAACGCTTCGCATCGCTCGGTGTCGAACACCTCAAAACCAACACATCCTCCACCTACTCCACCCCACGCCACCACCACCCCTCCCTCCCACGCCACGAAGACCCGTCCCTCCCTTGATCACATTTTACTACTGAAAATAACCCCAAACTCTTCTCCCTGAACAAAAACAGCACGAAAACAGCATACTGCAATATAACCGCAAACTCCAAGTAGTTGAGAGTGAAAGTAAGAGTTAGAAGGCTAATACCAAATACACAAACAGCACTGATAATCTCTCGAAAAAATCTATAAAGGTTTTTTTTTTGTAAAGTTTTTTTTTGGGTGTGATGTACGTACGTATGACTGAGACGCCAGGGTAAAAAGTTCAAACATGTTGAAGTCAGATCAGTTATTTCTGAAGGGTGAGGAACTCCCATACTGTTGACTTGTGTGGTTAAGAGGAAACCACAAACAGTGTTTATCAACAAAACAACCTTTTCTAATAAACATCATGGCCAGATCATCTAAAAAAGTTAAATGAAAGTAAAACATTTAAAATAAAGATCATAAGAGAAAACAAGAATCCCCCCCCCCCCAACAGATTTTATAGAATTATGTCAGAGTTGGGAGGTTTGGCCTGGCGCAGTACCACTCCCGTCCTCTAGGGGGGGACACACAGCTGGATCTAAGATCATCAGCCTTCAGCTAAGACAGCACCAGGATGAGGGTTTACAGTCACACAAACCCAACCATGATAAACCACTCAACCCTTAACGTGGCCATATTAATCCTGTCTCCTTCTCCCTATAATAGCCAATCAGGAATGTTCAAACATAACCCCCCTAATATGTTAGTAAATAGACTAGTCACAGGTCCACCAATGAGGTACAGTAATACAGGGTATATCTATACAGTACAGGGATGAGGATGTTGAAGGTGGGTTAGAAGTCCCATGTTCCATTCCAGGGGAGATGGTGTCTCTTTGTAGGTGGTTAAGCAGTAACAGATGTTTTGTAGGAGTGTGTGTGTGGTGTGTGTGTGTGTGTGTGTGTGTGTGTGGAGGGGAGGGGTGCTTGTCCACTCTTGTTCAGATCAGAAGCTTCACCAGTTCATGATGCAGTTCCTGTTAAGGGTCATGAAGTACACCTGACTGCTGCCTCCAGAACGCACAGAGGCAAAGAACACCTGAGAGAAACACACAGAGTGAGTGGTCAAGGCAGACAAAGGGAGAGAGAGACAGAGAAAGAGAGAAACAGAGACAGAGAGACACAAAGACAGAGAGACTGAGAGATATAGAGACAGAGAGAGAGACAGAGAGAGAGACAGAGAGAGACAGAGAGAGAGAGAGAGAGAGAGAGACAGAGACAGAGAGATAGAGAGACAGAGAGAGAGAGAGAGAGACAGAGAGAGAAACAGAGAGAGAAACAGAGAGAGAGAGAGAGAGAGGCTGCATACCTTGTCGTTCCTCTCACACAGGAACTTGAGTCTCTGGGCTCTCTTATGCATGAACACTCCATCCAGGTGACCCGTCTCCACAGAGCGGATCTCTATGGCCTTCTCTCCCCAGCCCATGATCTGGTTAGAGCAGATGTGAGCTGCACACACACACGCACACGCAAACACGCACACGTTAAGTCACAGCAAAAACATATTCTAAGTGAGTGTGCTCGCATAGAGGAGTGTGTGCGTGCGTGCGTATGTGTGCGTAGGAGTGTCTGTGTACATGTGTGTGTGTGTGTGCGCACATGCGTGTGTGTACTTACCCACGGATGTGGGCATCTCGCCCCACTGCAGCACCACGTCCTTGATGATGCGTCCGTACGTGTTGACGTAGACACCCTCGTCCTCGTAGCATAGCAACATCTCCATCCCATCTGAGCTGGGCAGGAACACAATAGCATGTGGTGTCACCTGGCTCTGGATCTGGAGAGAAAGGGGGGGGGAAGAAGAAATCATATATCGATTTTTTTATTATAATAACATCATATCATAATTTGTATTTGATTTATTATCCATTTTATGTCATTTGGGATTATTATAATTACTCTGATGAAATTATTGTAATTTCGTGATGGATGAGTGAGAGACTCATCTCTGGCTTTTTGAGTGTCTACAGTATCTCTCCTGTGTGATGTCTCCCGTCTCTCTCTAGGGTATCTCCTGCCTAATGTCTCCTGTGTGTGTCTCTCTCTACGCTACCTCTCCTTTCTCATGTCTCCTGTGTTTCTCTAACCATCTCCAGATCATAAATAACTGGACGGTTTGGCAGATGCATCATCCGACTACAGTAGAGCTCCATGCAGACCCTGGGGCAGGGAGACCCTGGGGCAGGGGGACCCTGGGGCAGGGAGACCCTGGGGCAGGGGGACCCTGGGGCAGGGAGACCCTGGGGCAGGGGGACCCTGGGGCAGGGGGACCCTGGGGCAGGGAGGACCCTGGGGCAGGGAGGACCCTGGGGCAGGGAGGACCCTGGGGCAGGGAAACCCTGCGGCAGGGAGACCGTGTGTGCATGAGGTCTCTCCTACAACACGTACATGCACGGGGATGTAGATGTCGTAGTTGTTCCCAGAGTCCACGTCGATGGCATGGAACCCAGCGCACGAACCGTAGATGACCTTTAACCTCTGGCCCTCCTCCACGGTCAGGTCAACCAGCTGGGGTCTGTGAGGGAGGTCTCCGAAAGACTGGAGGGGGAGAGGAGGGGGAGAGAGGATCATATCAGGGACAACATAAGGCTACCGGATAGCTCAGGGACATCCGACCCCAGCTGGGAGGATGAGAAGGGAGGGGAGACCCACCTGGGAGGAGGGGGGAGGGGGAGAGAAAGAGAGAGAGAGGGAGAGAGCCAACATGGAAATAGAGACCCACCTGGGAGGAGGGGGGAGAGAGACAGAGAGAGAGAGAGCCACCATGGAGAGGGAGAGAGACCCACCTTGAAGGCCATGAATTTGTGATAGGGTTTGGGCGCCCAGGCGTAAACCTCCACAGCGTTTTTCATAGCAATCACCAGGAACTTGATCCTCTCGTATTTCACTAAACACACAGCAGGCAGGCAGGTGAGAGGGGCAGGATGGAAGCACTTCACAGTCTGAACAACACTAAGTCAAGTTCCTGTCATGATAACTGCTGGGGGCTGAGGCTAAGGGTGAGGCTGAGGCTAAGGGTGAGGCTAACCCTGGTTCACTGGGTCCCCAACATCCCACCCTGGCCAGCTCCTATCCATGGCCAGCTCCTACCCCTCTGTCTGGTCCCCCTATGTTTCCACCATCCCCATGTTTCCAGCCTCCCCATGTTTCTGGTCCTCACCAACTTTGTAGTGCACGCAGCCCTCCATCTCCCCCACTGTGGTCCAGCCCTGTTTCTTCTCCACCTCTGGGTCATTGTGGAGGATCTTGTTCCTCAGCCAGGCCAGGTAATACACACGCACCTTGTTCTTCTTACCTGGGGAGTGGGGGGAGATCGAGTGAGAGAGGGATGAAGACTGAGAAGGAGAGAGATGTAGAGATAGAGAGACGTAGAGAGAGAGGAAGGTAGAGAAAGAGAGAGTGAGGTAGAGAGAGAGGTAGTGGTAAAGAGAGAGAGGTAGAGAAAGAGAGAGGTAGAGAAAGAGAGAGAGAGAGAGAGAGAGAGGGAGAGAAGGAGAGAAAGAGCTAGAGAGCGAGAGAGAGACAGAGAGAGCGAGCTAGAGAGAGAGAGAGAGGCAGAGAGAGAGCGAGCTAGAGACAGAGAGATAGAGAGCTAGAGAGAGAGAGACAGAGAGAGAGAGCTAGAGAGGGAGAGCGAGAGAGAGCTAGAGAGAGAGCTAGAGAGAGAGCTAGAGAGCTAGATAAGGAGTGATAAGACCACTAACCCGATATAGTGATGAGCAGGTTGAGTCCTTCTAGAACGTCCATCTGCTGGAACCTGCGTGAGTTGATGAGAGGGTAGACCTTCCCCTGGCCGCTACGATCTAGAAGCTTCAGGCCATTCTCTGTTCCCACCAGCAGGTTCACGCCTGGACACACACACACGCACACACACGCACGCACACACACACACACGCACACACGCACACACACACGCACACACGCACACACGCACACACGCACATACTGATGCGTTCTGTTCTGGTTTGAAGCCTTGTTTTCCCACTAGTTCAGAAGTCAAACACCTTCTTCTTGAAGAGTATCAGGCTTTCTCTAGGGCCTGACACAGGCACCTGCAAGGCCCACTGTGACCCTGCTTCAACAGCGACTCTGTGAGTCAGATGTGACTAGATGAGAAGGTGTCGTGGCAGAGCGCTCACCCCACAGAGCGGCACACAGGATCTCAGAGTTGAACCTCTTCTTGTACTTGCGGATCTCGGGGGTGTCGCTGTGGGGGCGGGTGTTGGTGGGGTTCACGTTCACCATGGAGCCTTTCCTCACCTCCATCTTCAGCTGCTCAAACCTGGAGCCCAGACCTGGGGGGCAGGGGAGAGGAGGAGGAGAGGAGCAGGGGGGAGGAGTGGAGCAGGGGAGAGGAGGAGGAGAGGAGCAGGGGGGAGGGGAGGAGGAGTGGAGCAGGGGAGAGGAGGAGGAGAGGAGCAGGAGGGAGGGGAGAGGAACAGGGAGGAGGAGGAGGAGGAGGAGAGGAGTGGAGCAGGGGAGACAAACAGGGAGGAGGAGAGGAGCAGGGGAGAAAAGAAGGAGCAGGGAGGAGGGGCAATATGAGGGCAGAAATGATTTTTTGTTATGAAACCGTGACTAGACGGACCTGATAACAGTGAATAAACCATTAGAGACTCGAGTGGTACAACAACAGAAGGTTGTAACAAAACTCAGGAAGTCTGAAAGTGATGCTGTGTGCTGAGAACACTGAGTAAGTGTGGAGGACCTCAGCTGAACTCACCGCCAACAGAGATGGAGTCTGCAGCGCCCCCTGCTGGTTGGTACATGCCCAGGTCCACAAAGGTGGTGAAGGAGGACTTGCCTGAAGCCTTGACCAGACCCCTGGACTGGTACTGCAAGGAGGAGAGGGGAGGAGAGAGGAGGGGAGGAGAAGAGGGGAGGAGAGAGGAGGGGAGGAGAAGACGGGAGTGGAGGCAGAGAGAGAAGAGGGGAGAGGAGAGGGGAGAGAGGAGGAGAGGCAGGGAGAGGAGGGAGGGAGAGCATTCATATAGGGAGGACAGAGACATTCAGCTTGACAGATGTGTGCATAGATACGGGCCCACACTCACATCGTAGACAGAGTCTTTCCCGGGGGAGGAGTGGGAGGTGGAGTCAGTGGGGGAGTGGGAGGGCTGCACCACGTCTGGCAGGTTGGTGTAGCCGTTATGGCTTCTCTTCTCTGGTGTCTAGAGGGAGCAGGGAAACCACCAATCACAACCTTAAATCTCCCAGTAGCCGGACCACTAACATGACCTCACACAGACAAACATCCAGGTGAGTTCTCTCTGTGGAGATATTCTAACCCCTTCGCCCTGCCTTCCTCCTCCTCCCTCCTCCTCCCTCCCTCCCTCCAGGACGTGACTCACCCTCTGCACCAGCATGGTCTGGTCTCCATAGCCTCCCGCCTGCTCCCCCTCCCCTCCCTCCCCCTCCTCCTCCTCCTCATGCACCACCATGGTGTTGACAGAGTCTGAGTCAGCATCACGAGGGCTAGGGAGGAGAGAGGAGAGGAGGAGGAGGGTAAAGAGGAGGAGGGTAAAGAGGAGGAGGGGGAGGAGGGTAAAGAGGAGGAGGAGAGGAGAGAGGGTGAGGAGGGGAGGAGAAGAGGAGGGGAAGAGGGTAAAGAGGAGGAGGAGAGGAGAGAGGGTGAGGAGGGGAGGAGAGGAGGAGGGGAAGAGGGTAAAGAGGAGGAGGAGAGGAGAGAGGGTGAGGGGAAGAGAGAAGGAGAGCAACAATTTTAGTTCAACGTGACCATAAAACCTCCAGGACACATGTAGGACCACAGCCAACGTGTCTTCATCATCTCTGTGTCTCTGCTGACCGATCTGAAGGGCTCTCCTCCTCTTCCACTCCCTCCCCGCTCTCGCTCTCCTCGCTGCTCTCGCTGCTATCTGACGACGAGGAGTAGTCGTTAGCCTTCAGAGGAGGGCGAGGAGCCTCCTCAGGACGTTCCTTGGAGTACATGCCGTGGTCCTGAGGAGGAGGAGGAGGGTTGTAGAGGAGGAGTTAGAGAGGAGGAGGAGGAGGGTTAGAGAGGAGGAGGAGGAGGAGTTAGAGAGGAGGAGGTGGGTTAGAGAGGAGGAGGAGGAGGGGGGTTAGAGAGGAGGACGGGGGTTAGAGAGGCAGGAGGAGGAGGGGGAAGAGAGAGGACGGTTAGAGAGGAGGAGGGGGGTTGGAGAGGAGGAGGAGTTAGAGAGGAGGAGGAGTTAGAGAGGAGGAGGAGGGTTAGAGGCAGAGGAATAGGAGGAGTAGGGTTAAAGAGAAGGAGGAAGAGGAGGGTTAAAGAGCAGGAGGAGGAGGAGGGTTAGAGGAATAGGAGGAGTAGCGTAAGAGAAGGAGAAGGTTACAGATGGAGACAAGGAGGTTTAGAGACATGAAGAGGAGCAAAGTTGTGGGTTGCTAGGACACAGGTGATGCTGACGCAGGAATACATTGGTGAACTATTAGTTGTTGTTTTGGAACTTTAATACAAACCCCCACACACGGGTGTGTATACTGACCTCTCCTATGGCTCTCTTGTAACTCTGGAGCATGAGGGAGTGGTCAGACAGGAAGAGGAGGAGTCAGCAGGGGAGGGGGGGGGAGGACAGCAGGAAGTAACCACAGACAGGAAGAGAAAAAGGACCAGGAAGTTAGTGCGGGTGTGTTCACCAGAAGAGAAAGTGCTCTCTCCTGTCAGAGAGAGCAGTAGTGGTGAGAGGGGACCCAGGTGTGCGTGTAGAGAGGTAGAAGGGAGTCGTACCCATGCAGATGTGTTAATAGGAAGTATTAGTTGAGGTCTGCACAGGGCTGGGGTCAAAGATCAAAGGGGTCAGGGTTGGGGGTGTGACTCACCGCGGGGCGGCTGGGCCGAGACGACGTGCGAGACTCGCCGGGCTTGTGGCGTCCGTCGTGGGACAGGATGGGAGAGTCCATCTTGGAGGAGCCTGAAAGAACGACTCATTTGGTCAAGCTGGAACACTGAGAGACTCGCTGAGTCAGAGAGACTGACTCGCTGAGTCAGAGAGACTGACTCGCTGAGTCAGATAGGAGAGTCAGACCAGGGCTGACTCACTGAATCAGAGAGTCACACAGGGACTGACTCACTGAGCCAGAGAGAGAGAGTCAAACAGGGACAGACTCACTGAGCCAGAGAGAGAGAGAGAGAGTCATACAGGGACTGACTCACTGAGCCAGAGAGAGAGAGAGTCAAACAGGGACCGACTCACTGAATCAGAGACTGACTCATTGAGACAGAGAGAGTCATACAGGGACTGACTCGCTGAGCTAGAGAGAGATCGACTCACTGAGTATGCGGTGTCTCTCCAGAGAGCCGGTCTGAGGCAGGTTGGACACGATGCTCATACCGTCTCCTCTCTCCCAGCGGTCGTTACGGCTGAGGTCTGGGTTGCTGCCAGACAGAGAGAGAACACACCTCACATCCTGTTCTCCTCATCTCTGGCATGTCTGCATTGTTATCTGTCTGTCTGGGTTACCTAGGTGACTAGGTTACTCGGGTGACTAGGTTACCTAGGTGACCAGGTTACCCGGGTGACCGTGTTACCTGGCTCTGACTGGATGTCTCATGCCGGAGGAGAGGTTGGTGTTGAGGGCGGTGGCGATGGACGCTGTCCTCTGAGGGATCTGAACACAACATCACTTCCTGTTACATCACATCCTGTAGCGCACCCAGCATATATCAGCACCCTGGGTATTTATCCCACCTTAGGAGGCTGTTCCTCAGGCAGGCGTATCCAGGGGCCGTGGTCCTCCCTCATTGGTCGAGTGAGGGGGGCGGGGCTCTCGGAGGTGGGGTCAGAGTTCTGGCGCACCAGCTCCCTGGAGTGGAGGGGGCGGGGCGTGGGGGCGGGGTCCTGGGTGGGGAAGGCGGACATGGTCTTAGTGGGCTGGTCGCACAGAGACTGAGAGCGGGGGACTGGAGCAGCATAGGGCTTCAGAGGAACCAGATGAGCCATCTGGAACTGAAGAGGCCAGTGGAGAGAGGGAGAGAGGGGAGGAAAGGGAGGGAGAAAGGAAGGGGAGGAGGAGGAGGAAGAGAGGAGAGAAAAAGAGAGGAGGGGAGAGAAGGAAGAAGAGGAAGGGATAGAGGAAGGAGAGGGAAGGAGGGAGGAATGAGAAGGAGCGGAGATGGGGAGGAGCAGGGGGAAAAGGAAAGATGAAGGAGTGAAAGGAAGGTTGAATATGAAAGAAAAAAAGCAGGAAGAGTTAATAAGGGCAGATAGATCAGGAAAAAAGCTTGGTGTGTTAATCAGGGTAGCAGGGTACACACACACACACACACACACACACACACACACACACACACACACACACCTTGCCCTGCCCCCCCTGGGGTTCAACAGGCCGCTGCATGGGCGGGGTCTGAGCTGCCTGTCCGCTCCCTGATTGGCTGGCGTCGGAGCGTGACTGGAGGGCGGTGTCAGACACGGTGGTGCAGATCTTGGGGGAGCCCTGACGGTTCAGCTTGCTTCGCTCCTCCACCTGTACACCACCCAGGGTGGAGGGTGAGTGGGTCATGTGTGTAGAATAGCATAGCGTGGAGGGTAGTGTGTAGTATGTAGTGTAGAGAGTAATGTAGCATCTAATGTGTAGTGTAGTATGTAGGGTAATGCTGTGTGTAGTATGTAAGGTAATCTAGTGTGTAGTATGTTGGGTGTAATAGTAGTTTGTAGGGTGTAGTATGTAGTGTATAGTGTGCAATGTGCAGTGTAGTGTCCTGTGTAGCATGTAGCACGCAGTGTAGCGCACAGTGTAGAATGTAGCACAAAGTGTAGCATGTAGCACACAGTGTAGCGTGTAGCACACAGTGTAGCGTGTAGCACGCAGTGTAGCATGTAGCACGCAGAGTAGCATGTAGCACGCAGAGTAGCATGTAGCACGCAGAGTAGCACGCAGAGTAGCGCAGTACCTCGCGGGCCCAGGCTGGCTTGTTGCTGGGCTCCATGTTCTTGCTGTAATGGTACATCTGAGGTTTCTTATCCTGCTGCTGCTGCAGGGAGACCAGATAAGCGTGCTCCTGCTGCAGCTGTCTCTGCAGCCTCTCAGACTGCCTCTGCTCCTCCAGCTGCTTCCGCTTGTACTCCTGCTCGCACACACACACACGTAGGGTCAGAGAGATCCATGTGGACCAGAGGGATGTGAGCGCACACACCCTGGCTAGCACACGGCAACATGCAGGGTTCACACACGTGGTGTTTCAGCCTGGTGGTTCACACACTCTTTATGGGAACAGAGCAGGCCTGCTACCAGCTAGTCTGGAGGCCAGAGTAGGGGGAGAGGAGGGAGGAAGGAGGGAGGG
The DNA here is from genome assembly GCA_036571765.1 of Plecoglossus altivelis. Lineage (NCBI taxonomy): Eukaryota > Metazoa > Chordata > Actinopteri > Osmeriformes > Plecoglossidae > Plecoglossus > Plecoglossus altivelis. The sequence goes on from BROE01000019.1 coordinate 10,007,792, forward strand.
AGGGAGGAGGAGGGAGGGTGGGGGTAAACACTCTGCACAAAAGGGGGTGGGGGGGAGCAGAGGGGAGATATGCAGGATGATGGGAGCAGAGGAGAAGTAGAGAGAGGAGAGGAGAGGAGAGGTGGAGAGGAGAGGTAGAGAGAGGAAGAAAGAGGAGGAGGAGAGAGGTAGAGAGAGGAGAAGAGAGGTAGAGAGAGGAGAAGAGAGGTAGAGAGAGGAGAAGTAGAGAGGAGGAGAGGTAGAGAGGAGGAGAGAGGTAGAAAGAGGAGAAGTAGAGAGGAGGAGAGAGGTAGAAAGAGGAGAAGTAGAGAGAAGGAGGAGAGGTAGAAAGAGGAGAGCAGAGCAGGAAAGGAGAAGGAAAAGAGGATTACCATGAGCAGCGCTTGCTCCTGTAACAGCTGCTGCTGCAGGATCTCTAACTGTCGCTGCTCCTCCTCTAACTTATGCCTTATGAACTCCTGAGGCAGGGATGGAGGCAGACACAGGGACAGAGGTAGGGACAGAGGCAGAGGTAAGGACAGAGGTAGGGACAGAGGCAGGGACAGAGGCAGAGACAGGGACAGAGGCAGGGACAGAGGCAGGGAGAACAGGAGGAAAATGAGGAGAAAGTTAGAAACATTCAGATCCTGCCACACCAGCATGAGAGGATAGCTGTCGTGTCGTAACCTCTACTCACCACCAGGTGGTGGAAAACCATCAGAATCAAAGCCATTATTAAGTCTGAAGTCAGATTTGATGGTTATTATTGTTAGTCGAATCAAATGTTGGCGATAATGTGCATGTCTAGACAGTGACGGTGTTCTCCACTACTGTGATTCAGCAGAGAGAGTCGGGTAGGGTTGTACAGTTTCAACCCAGGCAGTAGGAGAGCAGAGAGGAAAGAGAGAGAAGGAGAAAGAGATATAGAGACTGAGCCCTAGAGAGAGACACATTCACCCACAGAAATCTCATCTCTGAATAAATACACTAATTTAGATTCTTGCTGCCATGGCAACCTGCTCGCGGACATTCCGCCTGCCGGAGAGAGAGACTTGCAGAGTGGGCTGCAGACAAGCCACGCCTCCAGCTCGACCCGATTGGGTGACGTGGTGGGGGGCTTACGCGTCCTGTGATTGGTTACCTGCTCCCTCTCGGCCAGCCTCCTGTCGTCCTCCCGCCTCATGTCGTCGAGGCGACGGTGGGGGCCTTTCTCCTGCAGACGCACCATCTCCCTCTCCTTCCGTTGTTGCTGCGGCGACAGGAAGCAAGCAGGGGTCACTTGTGAAGCACAGGTTGGTTATGATGCTGTCGTGAGAGAGGAAGCAGTTTCTGCTGGAGATGAGATGGACGGAGGAAAGATGGAGGAGGAAGGGAGGTGGTGAGAAGGAGGAAAATAAGCAGTAGGGAGGATGGGAGAGAGAGAGAGAGAAGGAGAGAGAGAGAGAGGGAGAGAGAGACAGAGAGAGAGAGAGAGAGAGAGAGAAAGAGGATGAGAGAGAGAGAGAAGGAGAGAGAGAGGGGGAGCAGTGTGTGAGAAAGAGAGAGAGAGAGAGCGAGCAAGGGGAGGAGTGAGAGAGAGAGAGAGAGAGAAGGAGAGAGAGAAGGAGAGGAGAGAGAGAGATAGAGAAAGAGAGGAGAGAGAGATACAGGGGGGAGGATGTTGAGTCATCCAGCCGTTCCTGCTAGAGGCCCTGATGATGAGAAGCTGTTTTGATGAACATTCTCATCTCTAACAAAACGATCACAAGATCAAGAATAGATCTGACAAGATCTCATCAATCTCCCATCACTGTTATACTGTACCTGGATAACCCAGATTCTACCAGGAAAACCCAGCTATGGTCTAGTGCAGCAGAGTACTGGACTGTAGGTGAACTGAAGGCCTGATGTGACATGTCCGTGTGTGTGTGTATGTAACACGTCCGTGTGTGTGTATGTGTGTGTGTGCGTGCATGTCCGTGTGTGTGTGTGCATGCACGTCCATGTGTGTGTGTGTGTGTGTGTGTGTGTGCGTGCATGTCCCTGTGTGTGTGTGTGCACGTCCATGTGTGTGTGTGTGTGTGTGTGCGTGCATGTCCCTGTGTGTGTGTGTGTGTGCACATCCATGTGTGTGTGTGTGTGCACATCCATGTGCGTGTGTGTGTGTGTCCTCCTCTCCCCACCTCCTCCAAACGGCGTCGCTGCTCCTTCTGCTCCTCGATGCGTTTCTGCCGGTCGTGCAGCAGCTGCCTCTTGTGCTCCTCTGGGTCGCGGTGCTGGGCCGCCAGCTGGGCCTGCTGCCTTTTCAGAGCCTCCGTCCGCTCCTTGTTCTTCTCCTGCTGCAGACGCAGGAAGTCCCGCCGCAGCGTAGACTCTCCTGGGACGTTCAGGATGGAGCTGCTGAGATGGGGGAGGAGAGGGGGGAGGGAGGAGGGAGGAAGGAGAAGAGGCGGAGGGAGGAGGAGAGGAGGGGGGGAGGAAAGGAGGAGAGGGGGGAGGAGAGGGGAGCAAGGAGGAGAGGGGGAGGGAAGGAACTGCTTTAAGGAGATGTGACCATGTTACGTGGTGTTAACAGATGTGCCAGTGTAACATGTGTCTGTACAGTAGATGTACCAGTGTAACGTGTGTGTGTCACAGATGTGCCAGTGTAACGTGTGTCCGTGCATCAGATGTTACAGATGTGCCAGTGTAACAGGGGGCTTGTTACCTGGACTCTCGCTCATCCCCATGGTTCTCCTCGTCCTCGTCACTGCCGCTGTACTCGTACTCTGTTTCCTCTGGACAGCAGACACCGCACACCAGAGAGTGAGGTCAATATAGAAAGCTGTCTTTCTGTTCTCACCTCTTCATCTCCCTCCCTCCCTCCCTCCTTCTGCCCCGCACCCTCACCTTTCTCCCCCCTCCCTCCC
>BROE01000019.1:10011913-10024413 GCA_036571765.1 Plecoglossus altivelis
ATAAAGGGTGGAGTGATGGATGAGGAAGGGTTTAGGGAGTGATGGATGGGGGAAGGATGGAGGGTGGGAAAGAGTGGAGGGAGGGATTGATGGGGGAAAGGTTGAGGGAGGGAGGGGAGGGTTCATAAGGAGAGGCAGGTAAGGCCAGGGTCTTGATGGGAAACAGCACAATGGATTATTATATTTTTGGATCTAAAAATAAAGAGAGAAAGAGAGAGGAGAGAAAGGAGATAGAAGGAGAGAGAGAGAAAGAAGGAGAGTGCATGTGTGTACAGTCACTTTTCCCAAAACAGATGCATGTTGCTAGATAACATGTCACAGCTTAGATCAGATCAAGCGTGATTCACTTTCACTTCCTGTCTGGCCTGCGCCACAGGAAGACTGAACAGCTGTTCTGGTGAACTGGTGGTAAACAGCATTGCGAGGTGTGAAGTTACCACGTACTTAAACTCACTTAAACCAGTTACGTTTAACTCTTGTTGGTGAGTATAAGTTTGTAAGTTTAACCCCAATGCTGTGGAAGAGGGGAAGGGAAAAGGCTGAAATCAGGCGAGTTTAGTTCCACTTGAAGGACTTGCAACACTGCAGGCACGAGGGGAGGAGCAGGAGGGAGGGAATAGCCTTCCTAAAATAAAGCTGAGAAACAGCAGGAACAGCAGTCCTGCTATGGTCTGTACAGCAGAGGGAGGAGGAGGAGAGGGAGGGAGGAGGAGCAAAGTAGACAGGGGAGGCAGAGGAGAGGAGGAGGAGCAGAGGGAAGAGGAGAAGGGGGGGTGCAGGAGGGAGGAGCAAAGTAGATGGGAGAGGGAGGAGGAGAAGAGGAAGGAGGAAAGGAGAGAGAAGGAGAAGAGGGAGGAGGAAAGGAGAGAGGAGGAGGAAAGGAGAGAGAAGAAGGAGGATAGGAAGGAGGAGGTGCTCACCACTTCTTGGACTTGAGTTTGGGAGGAGGGTTCCTGGGGATCAGGAACAGGGCTCTCATGGGGTGCATGTCACACAGAGCTGCAGAAAGAACACAGCTCAGCTGAGGGGGGGTGAAGGGTGTGTGAAGTGTGTGTGTGTGAGGTGTGTGTGAGGTGTGCATGTGAGTGAAGTGTGTGTGTGTGTGTGAGGTGTGCGTGTGAGGTGTGCGTGTGAGGCGGGTATTTGAGGTGTGCGTGAGGTGTGAGTGAGGTGTGCGCGAGTAGCGTCTGTGTAAGGTGTGTGTGTTGTACAGGTATGTGTGTGTTGTACAGGTGTGTGTGTGTGTGTTGTACAGGTGTGTGTGTGTGTAAGGTGTGTGTTGTACAGGTGTGTACTTACGTGGGGCTCCTTCAGCCATCTCTATAGCTGTGATCCCCAAGGACCAGATATCACTCTGTGGAGACACACAAGTCAATACACACGCACGCACGCACAAGTACTTGCACACAGACACACAAGTACTTGCACACACGCACAAGTCAATACACACGCACACACACGCACATGCACAAGTACTTGCACACACGCACAAGTCAATACACACACACACACACACACACACACACATACACACACACAAGTACTCGCACATGCACAAGTCAACACACACACACACACACACAAGTACTCGCACATGCACAAGTACTCGCACACTCGCGCCCTTCAGGACGGATGGAGGGAGGGAGGGTTACCCGGTAGTCGTAGGTGGAGTCTGGGTTCTCGTCGCAGGCGATGACCTCGGGGGCCATCCAGTACGGCGTGCCGATGAACGTGTTCCTGCGGCCCACCGTCCGGTCCAGCTGGGCGCTCACTCCGAAGTCCACTAAGACCAGATCACACCGCGTCAGTAATTACGGTAACCAGGCGGGTAACCATGGTAACTAGGGTTAGTAACTATGGTTGTTGGGATTAGAAACTATGGTAGTAACTATGGTAACAAGGGTGGTAACTGTGGTAATTAGGATTAGTAGCTATGATAACTAGGGTTAGTAACTATGGTTGATAGGGTTAGAAACTATGGAGGTAAGTATGGTAAAGATGGTGGTAACTGTGGTAACTAGGGTTAGCTGCTATGATAACTAGGGTTAGAAATTATGGTCGTAACTATGGTAACTATGGTGGTAACTGTGGTAACTAGGGTTAGCTGCTATGATAACTAGGGTTAGAAACTATGGTAGTAACTATGGTAACTATAGTGGTAACTGTGGTAACTAGGGTTAGCTGCTATGATAACTAGGGTTAGAAACTACGGTTGTAACTATGGTAACTATGGTGGTAACTGTGGTAACTAGGGTTAGCTGCTATGATAACTAGGGTTAGAAACTACGGTCGTAACTATGGTAACTTGAGTTAGTAGCCATTGCAGAGAGACAGGCTTGTTTTAGTTAAGTCAGCATTAAAAAGGGGCCTCAACTGACCCAGCTTGACTTCTGCGTTCTCAGTCAGAAGCACGTTCTGGCCCTTGATGTCTCTATAAAACACACTAAAAAAAACGGATGACCTTGTGTTGGTGCGGAGGTGGACAGGCCCTGGGTAAACACACACACACACACACACACACACACACACACAGCAGGAGAGGTCAGAGGTCAGTGGATCACAGGGAGGATGTGCTTGGCTGGCTGGTGACTGGGTTACTGACTGACTGGCTGGCTTACTGACTGGCTGTCTTACTGACGGACTGGCTGGGTTACAGACTGACTGACTGGGTTACTGACTGACTGCTCACCCTCAGAATCTCCCTGCAGATGTAGGCGATCCAGTCCTCCTTCAGAGAGTTGCCCTTCGTGTTCTTCACTAGGTCAGTCACTGAGCCTGCCCCACAGAACTCCATCACCAGCTGGAACACACACACACACACACACACACACACACACACACACACACACACACACACACACACACACACACACACACACACACACACCACACACACACCACACACACCACACACACACACTCTCAGTAGACAGTTAGCACGCACACACACACACACACACACACTCTCAGTAGACAGTTAGCACGCACACACACACACACACACACACAACACACACCACCACAACACACACCACACGCTCCAGTAGACAGTTAGCACGCACACACACACACGCACACACACGCACTCTCTCAGTAGACAGTTAGCACGCACACACACACACACACACTCTCTCTCAGTAGACAGCACGCACACACACACACACACTCTCTCAGTAGACAGCTAACACTCACTCTCCTCATCGCACACATACACGCACACACACACACACACACACACACGAGCGTGACACAGACCCAGAGCTGATCATCCTGCCCTGGGGGGCTCTTCTTCACGAATGCACCGTAGTACGTGGCTATGTTGCGGTGGTGGCTGTACTTCTTCAGCATGTTGATCTCCGCCTTGATCTCCTCCTCCTCCTCCTCCGTCACGTCCATCACCTTGATGGCTGCCAGTTGGCCTGTCTTGACGTGGCGGCCCTGGGTGAGGAGAAGGATACCTGGTCATCTCAATGAGCCAATCACAGCCTACCTCACACTCCCGACAGCTGCTGTGAGCCAATCTTGAGCACTCAGAACTCCAAATGCCACCTTCTATCTGATTGGTGTGTGTGTGTGTGTTCTGTTAAGCTCACTCGCCATCCCTCCTTTGCTCGCCCCTACCTCTCAGTGTTGTCCTCGTCATTCTTATCTGGGTGTCAGTCACTACACGCCCAGTTTAGAGTCCTTTACTACGATTCTATACACCTGTACTAATCTGCTGTAATCTCAAGATTTAAGATGGTGAGGTTTGTGATCAAGTGCATGATTTCAGACTAACTCAATCTTAGCCTCGACCTAGTCCCATCACCTCCCCACACAAACACACGCACACGCGCACGCACGCACACACGGCTCCTGAAGTCTTACCTTGTACACCTGCCCATAGGTGCCATTTCCCACCACCTCCACCAGCTCAAAGATCCCTGCTGGGTCCTGGAGAACATGACAGAACATGACAGAACATGACAGAGAACATGACAGAGAACATGACAGAGAACATGACAGAGAACATGACAGAGAACGACAGAGAACGACAGAGAACGACAGAGAACGACAGAGAACGACATAGAACGACATAGAATGACAGAGCATCAGTTCAAAGTGCAACAGGATTTGGGAGTGACAACAACAACAGTCATAATAGTCTTGCATCACAGCTGAACATCGTCTCCCCTCAAAGGACCACGTCACATAAGACTACAGTCTGTTACTATGGTTACGCCACGTTACCAAGGCTACACAGCACCGAAGAAACCGTTACAGAGGAGAGCGCAAAGGCTGTAGGACGTATCTGGTGACATCATCCAGACAGGTGGATAAATAGCAGTCTTGATGGGTCACAACACACAAGTGGGTCTGATAACGGCTACTTGAAGCTAAATATTAAATGTCATCGTTTTCTTCCCTCTGGAATGAACAAAACAACAACCCTTGCTCCACCACTGAGTCACTGTGTGTCGTGTAGGTCTGTGTAGGTCTGTGTAGGTCTGTGTACTGTGGAGGTCTGTGTAAGTCTGTGTAGGTCCTTGTTCTGAGCAGGTTCGTGTTCTGTGCAGGTCCGTGTTCTGTGTGTTGTGAAAAAGATCAAGGCTTTCATTTGGCTCCAGTCTCAGATCTCCTCCAGACTTTTCAAGCACTCAGTCTGTGACAGAGAGGAGGAGCGAGGAGGAGCGAGGGAGGGAGAGGAGGAAGGTAGGGGAGGGGAGAGGAGGAGCGGGGGAGAGGAGGAATGAGGGAGAGGGGGAACAAGGGAGAGGAGGAATGAGGGGGTGGGGAGAGGAGGAAGGTAGGAGAGGGATGAGGAGGAACAAGTGAGAGGGATGAGGAGGAAGGTAGGAGAGGGATGAGGAGGAAGGTAGGAGAGGGATGAGGAGGAACAAGCAAGAGGGATGAGGAGGAACAAGCGAGAGGGATGAGGAGGAAGGTAGGAGAGAGATGAGGAGGAAGGTAGGAGAGGGATGAGGAGGAAGGTAGGAGAGAGATGAGGAGGAAGGTAGGAGAGAGATGAGGAGGAAGGTAGGAGAGAGATGAGGAGGAAGGTAGGAAAGAGATGAGGAAGAAGGTAGGAGAGAGATGAGGAGGAAGGTAGGAGAGAGATGAGGAGGAAGGTAGGAGAGAGATGAGGAGGAAGGTAGGAGAGACATGAGGAGGAAGGTAGGAGAGAGATGAGCTCATCAGCAGCTCCAATTGAAAAGGTTTGAAACGACGGAGGGAAAAAAATAACGAAATAATGGGGGGGTTAGACCGATCGACAGCTAACTTCACCTGTGCCCGACGGTAAGATAAACCACCAATCACAGGAGAGACGGAGCGCCAGGGATAAGAGATGGAGGAGAGAAGGATGAGGAACATGGCATTCTAGAGGAGGTTAACATAATGATCTGGAAGAGAAGGGGGGGGAGGTGCAGCGACAGTGGTGTCGCCCACGTTCAACACAGAGTGGGAAGAGAGATATCGCAGAGAGAGAGACAGAGAGACAGAGAGAGATAGAGAGAGACAGAGAGAGAGAGACCGTGAGAGAGGAAGAGAGAGACAGACAGACAGACAGCCAGAGAGAGAGAGAGCCAGAGAAAGCGACACAGTGAGAGAGAGAGAGAGAGAGAGAGAAGAGAGAGAGAGAGAGAGAGAGAAACGAGAGAAGAGAGAGAGAGAGAGAGGACAGACTGGAGCAGGAACGACTGTCATACCAATAACAGGACCTTCTTCATGGCGTGTAGCAATGGGGTTAGAAGTTGTTAATCAAAAGTTCACGATTTCGACGGGGGGGGGGGCGGGGGTGCTCTGAGCCTCCAAGGTTCGCGACAAGAGAAGCGAACCCTGGTTTGCTAGCGCACAAGGATGTATGCAATGGTGGGAAGCCTCACACCTTCTTTTAACCGAGAAAGACTCCTACTAGCAGCTATTGAATATAGTGTTAGTGACCCTAGCCTAAAAGCCATTTGTAGATGAGATGTTTCTTTTGCCGCGGCGGGAAGGACGTAGGCTACCCCCATTTCAGTAGAGAGTACGTAGGGTTTACGAGTTTGACAATGGTTGACGGTGAGAGCTTGTCTCCTATACTCCTAACTTTACATCTCCTGCTGGATGTTGAGAGCTGTGTGTGTGACGTGTAGTGCTTTTATGTGTTTGTTCAGTTTGACGTTACCCAAACAAGGGAGTAGAGAGCGTGTGTCGTTGTGGCTGATCGAGAAAGCCCATTCAGGACAAGTATATACGAGATGATGCTTCAATAACAATATAGACGTATATTACGTTTGAACACTCTGGTTTCATGGTCCTCTCGATTCTGCGAAAAACTTGTGCTTGCATTATCTACTTCAGTACAAGGGCAATTTATTAAGGATTGGTTCCCGGGCTCATGCGGGAGGAAGCTTCTGAGAAGCCGAGGGTCGGCTAGAGCTAGCAACGTTACCGGCACCTAGGGAGATGGTGCCATCGCTTGGAGAGGTTCATAGATCCGGTGAACCGCCTGTACACAATCACGGTCGGGAGATGAGAGCGAGCAGTGAAAAGTCAAGTGAATCTCATATCACTCGTTCGCTTCAAACCTTCCTTCCTGCCCTCCCCCCTTCCCCTGTAGTGCTTTTCTCCAAACAAAAGTGGCAAATGGGAAGGTGAAAGGGTTGGGTAACTCAACACAACTCTGTAACAGACACCTGAGATATGTAGGTTCTTGCAGCGAATACCAGGAAAAGTAACCAATGTAGTGGGAGGCCGTATCTTGCAACGTCGCCTGCTGGTGGGCCAGGCAGTCATATCACAGCTATCTGTTCTGTTCAAATAACTGTCTGGCTATAACGGCGAGTATAACTACAAGTGATGATAGCTGCAACTGATCATAGCTGCAACTGATCATAGCTACAAATGATCATAGCCACAACTCCTGAATAATACCGCGAGATTATCTTGAGAAGGCGCTGACATTCTTTGGTCATAAGCTTGACCCACATGCGCCAATTGGCATTTCTGGCGATGTTCAATATTCAGATCCTGCCAGTGCAACACTTGTTGCTTGCTGGTTGCAATACGAAGCAGTGCAAACAGGCCATATGAATAGAGACCAGTTCAGATGGTGTCTAATCATGTTTAGATCCCGTTTCTTTTGATTGCAGTAAATGATCAAATGAACTTACCCTCAATGCTGCGAGGTCTATATCGTCCAGGCTTCGTGTTGGGGCGTTTTCAGACATCGCTGGCAAAAAGTTGTAAGCTGGCGAATAAGCAAGTTAGCCAATTATCGGCGAAAGGTATGGCAAAATAAAACACACAGTGGGATCTCTTGCTCACCGTGACAGTAGCTCTATATCATTCAAGAACAGGTTATTCAACCATTCCCTAACCAATCGCCCGCATGTTTGCGACATCGACCAAAATGAGAAGCAACACGCCCTGCGCGAACACCGCAGGTTACCTGTCCTGACAGCCGCTTGCTCCGGTACCGAGCTGGGCATCGGATGGAGCTACGACTACAAGCTGACGGCAACACGCATACAGATCTTTTCTACTGTTGAATTATATAAACATACAAGCGGAAGACGTTAACGGAGATCGATAACATGAAGTGGGAACATTAACACGACCACCTATCGATATCACGCAGAAACATTGTGATTGATCTGCACTGAATGCACAAGCGCTCAGTTCGGCAACACCGCATACCGAGGTCTTCAAAACAATCCAACGTACGTCAATAACTCAACAAAAACGAGAATCAAGACTCGGTTGTAATCCAAGACTAGTTATGAGTTAGTTATCTCGCTAGTTACTGACAGTGGCTTAATAACGTGATCTAGTCTATCTTAGTGCCACTTGAATGTTTGTCGCAGAAGCTCAGTTGGTGTTGAAGCTGCCATTAGCTGTTCTAGCCTGAGATCTACCCACGCACAAGTCAACACAACCACCGAATAAACCACCATACATTTCTACATAGATTCATATTCAATAACATGTCAACAGCCGCTAACTAAAATCTTTTTTCCAAACATATAATCGCTCGTCCAAACGGAATGCAGTTACTAGGCTCCTGCAAAAAGCTGGCTTAGCTAGTTTGCCAATAATGACAGCAAACTGCGCGGAATGTTTCCGCTTAAAAAAGAAAGAAAAAAAACTTGAAATCTGTTAGTAGCAGGTTCCAAAATCTTTCCGGTTTCTAATTCGCATGTATGACAGTCGACTGATGTTGCAGACTCATCCTGAAAATCACAACAAACAAGCTCCTCCGCCGGTTATCTTGGCCCCTTCACACCTAACCAACGACAACATGGAGAACTGCGACAGAAAGAGTTGTTCGTACTTACGAGGTATTACTCAGATAAGTAACCAGCTAGGTCGATAGCTAGCTTCCCCTGCTAATGCAAACCACACATACGGTGCACTGACTAGCTAGCTAACTAGCCAACTTATTTCTCCGACATGTTTTCCCAAGGCTTGTCCTGTTTAGCGTGTGTGTGCGGTGGAGCTGTGACGTTCATGATCTGAATACTCTTCTCGACTTTGGGGTTTTTTCTAAGTGTTAACTACGGTATCACATCAGGGACAAACGACCTGAGAGTCTCTTGACAGTTCGGTTAACAGGTCGAGATCATCAACCGACTGGACTTTAAGAGATCAAATCATATAGTTCTGGGTCAAAGTTATATATATCTATATATTTTTTGTACATCAGAATAGACTAAACGAGATGGAAGAAAACTGTTGTCACCAACAGTGATACAAGTCATGTTTTTGTTATGTGTTTTTATTTTGTTTCAGTTAAAATGTAATAAAAAACTGTTAGTGTATTAAAAGCATATTTTTCAATTACACGCGCACAAACGCACGCACACACACACACAAATTATGGTTTAAGACATTTTTTGAAATGTATACAAATATATTTTATGTATTAATACATGTTTAATAAAATGCATGTCAATATTTATGATATAAAAATATGAGGCTTTGTGTTGTTTTCTACATCTATGTAAGTGTTCTGCTTGGTTCAGGGACAGTTAAAGACATATGTAAAGTTATAGGCCAGTTACAGGCCTTCTACACCATAGCTTGTGAAAAAAAAGGCCTATACAAATACATTTGTAAAGCATATTTCTTCGATTTTACATGATATGACCCGTTCTCATAGTCATGCTAAAGATGTCATGAGTGCTGGTGAGAAGTTGGCTATGTGGCTTTTCTCCTGTGCATGAATTAGACAAATATTACAATACATTCAACACCTTATTTTAGTGGAGTTATAATAACATAGTTGTTAGAGTTATTAATGACATAGTAATTCATTCACGTGGTGTTTTGATAGATGTCTGAATGTGTTTCTGATAGATGTCATTCCAAAGGGAACAAGACTGTTAGCGGTCAAAGCTAATTAGCTAATAAGTGTGTAGCTGCTGAACATTAGAGAGCTTCTCTTTAATCCTCATGTGTGAAGTGTCAGTTGTTATATTACAGACCGCCCTGTGACAGGTCAGGAACTGCTAATCTTGTCTCGTCAGTCGAGTGCCTGGCCCTCAAGTGGAATGGAATTGAAAACAAACTCCTATGATTCTAAATGACAAATGTTGCTTTAAACCCCTCTCCTCCCCTCCCCACTTCCTCCTCACCTCTGCCTGCCGCCGCCCCCCCCCCCCTTTCCCCTCCTCTTAAAAGGAGGTGGAATGTGCTGGACCAGTGACAGATCGCTTACATAACAATAATTCACTTGGTAGTCATGGTGACGGGAAAGAAACAATTAAATTAAGTTATCCCCTCTTGAAAATATTTGTATCCTTCCTTCCTCCCTCCCTCCCCTCTACCATGACCATGTCATAATTTGGCACTGTTTAAATGAGTCTTCCAGTCAACCAGTCATTTTCCATATTTGCCCTCACCATCTGATGAAACCTCCTGATTTAGCAGATCGGTGTTTTGTTTTTTTCGTCTCTCTCTGGTTATCTGAACGATCCTTTCCTCTTTTCCTCTCTCCTACTCTCTAGTCAGCCCTTCATACCCATCACCATAACAACCACAAATGTTCAGACAGATTTGCTGGCACTGCATTGAGAGGTAAAGCTAAGAGAGAGAGAGAGAGAGAGAGAGGGAGAGAGGGAGAGTGAGAGACCAGGGAGGAGGGGGAGGTAGGACTTTCCACCCATCCAACCACCCACACACACACACACACAAACACACAAACACACAGCCTTCCAACAATACAAGGTACTTTGTGTTCCCTAACTGTCTTATACTTTAGATCAGTCTCCCTACAGCGTATAACCGCCTCTGTTCTTTCATAGAACAGAACGTTCAAGGAAAACAAGCTTGTTATAAACATGGATTATCATGTGTTAAGAGTGGTTAGCTAAACGATCTTACAAGCTCATCCAACATAATGCACGAGCATCCTACGTGTTGAGCCCTCCAGGCCTGCGGGTGGCACTAGGTCCACAGCCCCACAGGAGCCATCCCCTCCTTGCTGCCCAGAGGAGGAAGCAGGTTCTCCTCTGACAGGAAGTTGAGGGGGAAGTGGACCAGGAGACCTCGGATCTTCTCCATCTCCTGTTTGGCCAGCGAGGGGTCCGTGTCACACAGTCGCTCCTGACAGGACAGCTCCTTCAGCTCTCGCATGTTGTGGACCGAATTACAAGGGAGGCAGTTGAAGACCTGTGATGGGGCCACAGCCAGATAGGACAACATGAGGGAGAGAGACGGACGGCAGAGATGTGATGGTTATGCAGACAGGGTACAGCTCAGTGGTGTTACATCAGCTTTAACCCTCGTACTCTCTTCGCATTATGCAAGTCTTCGTGTCCTAAGGGTCAAAAAGACCCCACTTTCAACTTCACTTGATTTCTTTGAAATAAAGCAGGTTAATTGAAATGTTATCCTGCACTGTTTTCTGCACTGAAATATGCAGCCAACGCTAAACACGAATCAGAAAGATTTCGTTTTGTCTGAGTTCAATCAAGCACATTCAATCTAAATGTCTCATTGTGGGTGTGCGTGTGTGTGTGCTTTCAACATAGTTTGGGGTCATCCTGACTCCTGAAGACACCACGAGGGGGTAACTACAGAGCTGGAGGTTAAGGTAGACCCTCTGCCCTGTCTGTCGCTGTGGATGAAACGTTCAGACGAAACGAGCGCATGTGGAGAAGGTTACACGCTGAAAGAGGGGGCTGTGTGCCCGCTGTGCTGAGGGTCTAGTCTGGACGCTGAGGTGTCAGTTGTTACACCGTCGTCAGTCGTTACACCGTCGTCAGTCGTTAAATAACTAGTCGTTATTTCTACCTTGTCGTAAATGGAGGCGTTCAACTTGGCCGTCTCATTCCAGGTCAGGTAGAAGAAGTGGTCGCTGACGGGGTCGTCGATGTTGATGCTGGGGTCCGAATCAGCTCCTGTTAAAACCCTGGAGGAGACAAGACAGAGTCACACTCGCTGCCACACACACACTCTGCCACACACACACACACTCTGCAACACACACACACCACCTTCCTGCCACACAACACCACACTTCTGCTACACACACACACACTCTCTCACACACACGTGCACACATGCATCAACACACACACACAGCTCTCCACACACACACACTCTGCTACACAACACGCTTGCCAACACACACACACACTCTGCCACAACACACACACACTCTCTACCACACACACACTCTGCTACACACACACACACACACTGCCAACACACACACTCTGCTACACACACAAACACACAAAAAAAAAAAACACACACACACACTCTGCAACACACACCACAACACTCTGCAACCACACACACACACTCTGCTACACACACCACACACTCTGCTACACACACACGCTGCAACACACACACACACTCTGCCACACACACACACACTCTGCCACACACACACACACTCTGCTACACACACACACACACACTGCAACACACACACTCTGCTACACACACACACACACTGCAACACACACACACACTCTGCAACACACACACACACACGTGCAAAACACACACAACACACTCTGCAACACACACACACACACTCTGCAACACACACACGCTGCAACACACACACACACTCTGCAACACACACGCTGCAACACACACACGCTGCAACACACACACACACTCTGCAACACACACGCTGCAACACACACACACAGAAACACGAATACACGCACTGAAACACACACCACACTGCAACACCACACACTCTGCAACACACACACACACTCTGCAACACACACACGCTGCAACACACACATACACTCTGCAACACACACACACACGCTGCAACACACACACAACACCAGCTGTGCCAACACACAACACACACGCTGCAACACACACACCACAGCGCAACACACACACACACTCTGCAACACACACACACACACACTCTGCCACACACACTCTGCAACACACACACACACACGCTGCAACACACACACACACACACACTCTGCAACACACACACACACACACTCTGCAACACACACACCCCGCCACCCAAACACACCCTGACACACACG
>BROE01000019.1:10029413-10042832 GCA_036571765.1 Plecoglossus altivelis
GGAAAGAGAGACCACGAGAGAGAGACCAGGAGAGAGAGACCAGGAGAGAGAGACCAGGAAAGAGAGACCACGAGAGAGAGACCACGAGAGAGAGACCAGGAGAGAGAGACCAGGAAAGAGAGACCAGGAGAGAGAGACCACGAGAGACCACGAGAGAGAGACCAGGAGAGAGAGACCAGGAGAGAGAGACCAGGAAACAGAGACCAGGAAAGAGAGACCACAAGAGAGAGACCAGGAAAGAGAGACCATGAGAGAGAGACCAGGAAAGAGAGAATAGGAAAGAGAGACCAGGAGAGAGATTCAGGGAGAGACCAGGGGAGAGACCAGGGTAGAGAGAGAAAAATCAGGAGAGAGACCAGGGGAGGGAGAGACCAGAGGACAAATGTCAGCATTAAAAGGGCATGGTTTACCCTCTCTTCCTCTACAGCAAGACTGCAGAGCAAGTAGTTTACTAGAGGTTACAAGACCTTTATGTTAGGATGCATGTTCATCAGAGTCCTCTTGCTGTGGTCACTGTTGATGCCCAGGGCCATCTCTACCTCCTTGTAGAGCAGCACACACACCTTCACCCCCTGCTCCTGGAGAGATGAAGGGAGTCGTCACAACCAGCCTGTGTTCTGCTATCTATGATGTCATCAAAAGGAGCAGGGGATTCCTGAACAAGATAACTAGCTGCTGTCTATGATGTCATCAAAAGGAGCAGGGGATTCCTGAACAAGATAACTAGCTGCTGTCTATGATGTCATCAGAAGGAGGAGGGGTTTCCTGAACAAGATAACTAGCTGCTGTCTATGATGTCATCAGAAGGAGGAGGGGTTTCCTGAACAAGATAACTAGCTGCTGTCTATGATGTCATCAGAAGGAGGAGGGGTTTCCCGAACAAGATAACTAGCTGTCGTTCATGAAAGTACTGTACATCTAGATGGATGTTGACAGGAGGAGGAGACACAGAACAGAGACAGAGGATGATGAAAGGGCTTCAGATTGAGATTACGTAGGAAGGTTTCAGATTGATATCAAGTAGGAAAGCTTCATATTGATATTAAGTAGGAAGAGTTTCATACTGCTTTGCGTTTGAGGATCTCGTCTAGACGCCAGTACGTGTTTGTGGCCGGACGCTTCAGAAAGACTTCAGGGCTGAGCCTGTCGGCAGAGATACAACATTCACCATCATCATTATCATAACTAACATCACCATCATCACTATCATAACCATCATCAGTATCATCACTAACATCACCATCATCAGTATCATAAACGATCATCACCATCAATCAGCCGGATACATAACTAACAACAGCATAGTCTATCATAACCATCATCACTATCATAACCAACATTACTATCATAACTAACATCACCATCATCACTATCACCACCACCATCACCACACACTATCATAACCATCATCACTATCAAAACTATCATAACTAACATCAGCATCATAACTAAATTCACCATCATCACTATCATAACTATCATTCCCTTACAGTTCAATAACAACACTCACTAGAATCATTATCATAACTATCATCATCATCATAGTTGTTATCACTATCAACACTGTGCTGTGTAACACTTTTAGGGTCAGGAGTCAGAGGTCAAAGGTCAGGTTCTCACCACCAGTCAGTGATGAAGATTTCCTCCTTAGCCTGCTCGAGTGCATCAGCCAGATCTGCAAAGTACCCACTCCCATTCACATACCTGCACACACACACAGAATTAATATCTGATAAATCAAGATATATTTGATCAAACAAGATATAATTGATCAAACAAGAGCCATCTCCCAGGCATGTGCAGTCTAACTGTATCTGCTGTACCATTTGGTGAGGGTGTCATCGCGAGGCGGGGCGAAGCCATCAAAGCGTTGCACCTTGAGGAAGTCACACGGCTCAGCCAGACGCTTGATCTCATGACTCCACCACAGAGCCTGGCGGTAGCTGCTGCACTTGATGACCAGCGTCCTAACCAACACACACAACAACACAGCACACACAGGTACACACACACACAAGTACACCACACACAACACACAAGTAAACACACACACAGATACACAAGTACACAACACACAGGTACACACAGTACACACACAGGAATCACAACAACACAAGTACACACACACACACACAAGTACCCACACACACACAGAATACCCAAGTACACACACATACACACAAGTACAACACATGTACAACACACAACACAACACATAGTACATACACAGTACACACAAACACACAAGTACACCCACACACACACAAGTACAAGACACACAGATACACAAGTAACACACTACAACAAACGAACAATACAAACAGATGTACACGACACAATAACACACATGTAAACACACAGTACAACGCCACACCAAGTACACACACGTACACAGTAATACACGTACATACATCGTACACACACTTGTACACACACGTACACACAAGTACAGCACAAATACATGTCCACACACACACACCAACAAGTACACACACAAACGTACACAGACACATATTAGTACCACACAAATACACCCGTCACACACACGTATACGTACACACATACGACGTAACACACAAGTCAACGCCATACAGCGTACCACACAAGTACACACCCACAGCAACAACAAATGAACAGAATAAGTCATACTTCTTTATGGACTTTTCAGTCCACATTACAACCGCAACAATGCTTAGCCTTTTTTCAACATTCGCAGAAGCCAAAAACGTTTTCACATCAAACTGAAACTCTCCAGGCCAGTCCTACCTGGTGAAGTTCTCTATACAGACGCCATACTTAGTGTCGGTGTACGCTCTGCCCACTTGAACTTTGAACTCTGGGTCGAACAGCAGCACAAAGCACACAACCCCGTTCTCCCGGTTGAGGTAGAGCAGGAAGGAGTCTTTGACCACGAGCCAGCGTCGAGACCAGCGGAAGCAGAACTGGTGGTGACCGATGCAGTTCAGACCCTGGATTCGGTGACCTCCTGACCTTTTGAAGATCCAGCCCTCGCTAGGAGATTAAACCGCTGTCATAACTCTCATATTACACACCTACTATTACACTTACTCTGCTTTTACCCTGCTGTACTCTGTAAAGTTATTACTATGATTATACGACAGTCTCACTGAAAGCTACTTACAGGCCTTTGGGACCCAGATCAGTGACAAAGGACAGAAGGCCGACATCAAGAAACTCCAGCTGGAATCAGAGAATGAGAAGGCCAGTGTGTGGTTTACTGGTGTATGATTTGTAACTGGACTGTGTGTGTGTGTGTGTGTGTGTGTGTGTGTGTGTGTGTGTGCGCGTGTGTAACGTAGAGCTTTATTTCACCATGCTGTGAAAGTTTCTGCAGAAACTGTTCTCTAGCAGTCCGTTCAAGTGGTCCTCCAGGTATTTCTGCACCAGAGAGACTCAGTCACAAACTGACACGGGAGGGCTCTTCTAACAGCCTGACACACACGTGTGTGTGTGTGTGTGTGTGTGTGTTTGCATGCGTATGTGAACGTGTTGTCTGGTACCGGTTTGCTAGAGCTGCGTCTTATCCTGTCTCCCCCGTGCAGAGAGGGCATTTCTTCAGTCATGTTCCTCAACTGCTGTCTCTGGATCGCAAACCTGCACACAGCATTTCAGAATAAAAGTCAAAACTGCGCAAAGCATTTCAGAATAAGAGTCCCGTCTGCACAAGCCCTTTTTAGAGTAAAAGTCAAACCTGTACACAGTTTACCAGCTCAAGACAGCTCAAACGACCACAACCAAAACACGTCATCTCTCTGCTTTGAATAATAAACAAATGTGTTTATGGGTGTTTGCATGGCTGGGCGGAGGGCAGACTGACCTGCCCAGAGGCAGAAAGTGAAGCATCATCTTGTGTTTGTAAATGTCTCTGTGCAGCTCCTGGAAGTGCTTGTACTTCCTCTTCACTGTCCAACTGAACCTGCCGTGAGTGAGCCGGACAGTGTAGAGAGTACACACACGCACCTGCAACACACACACACACGCTGTGTCACACATACGCACCTGCAACACACACACACGCTGTGCCACACACACGCTGTGTCACACACACGCTGTGTCACACACACACACACAAACACGCTGTGTCACACACACACTGTGTCACACACACACACGCTGTCACACACACACACGCTGTGTCACACCAACGCACCTGCAACACACACACACCGACACGCTGTGTCACACACACACCTGCTGTGTCACACACGCACTTGCAACACACAAACACACACACGCTGTGGCACATGCACACACACACACCCTGTGTCCCACACAGGCACCTGCAACACACAAACACACTTTAACACACACACCTGCAATACACACACTGTAACACACACACACAGTAACACACACACAAACCTGCAACACACACAGTAACACACACACAGACCTGCAACACACACAGTAACACAAACAGACCTGCAACACACACAGTCACACACACAGACCTGCAACACATACAGTCACACCCCTCCCCCTTCCTGAGCCAGACCTTGGAGCGTGTGGTGTATCTCTCGGTGCTCTCCACCTTACAGGTGACTGGGGTGCCGGGGAGCAGGACGGGAACACCTATCTCCCGGAGGTCCAGCAGGTGGTGAACCACCATGAAGGCCCGCCCATCTGTAGGGAACAAACTCAACACAGTGACCAGGAGCACAATCGCCACGGTGACCGTGTGCGACAGAAAGTGATTCGAGACAGAAAGGGATGCGAGACAGAAAGGGATGCGAGACAGAAAGGGATGCGAGACAGGAAGTGATGCGAGACAGAAAGTGATACGAGACAGGAAGTGCGTGCAGCATCTCCTCACCGCTGTCCTCCAGGAGTCCGTCCAGCTCGTCTTGCCTCAGATGGTTACTATCCCGGCTGAAACGCCTCCTCCTGAGCACCTGGGCCACAGCGCTCGTGGCCTCCACTTCGCCCTCTGCTGGTCTGGACATGCTGCTGCAGCAGCCCTGCTTTCAGCTCAAGCTGGAGATATGCAGACATGTTTCACTGAGGGATTGTTGTCGTTTGCACACACACACACACACACACACACACACACACACACACACACACACACACACACACGGAGCTACTCAGCGAGACAAAACGAACTGAGATGAAGCCAGATATTCACTCACAGCCTTCCTCAGAACAATTATAACTAAACGACACAGGACACAAGACAGTTTAGTGATTCAGAGGCCTGTTCCAAACTCTGACATGCTTGTAACAGTGTGGGACTGATCTTCCCGAATATTTATAGTCCAGAGGGTATGGAGCAGAGATTGGGCTTCGCTTCAGTCTAAATATATACCATCTACTTCTCTCCTGTGCTTCAGCTCAAGAGCAAACAGGAAACTCACACCAGCAACATGACAACACGTCCGCTGAGGGCCTAGCACACAACACAGAGAAGATGAAACAGGCAGACAGACTCACTCGAAGCGTTGAGAGATTCTAACGCTAACGAAGCTAAGCGCTAGTTTTTACCTGGTCTTAGCGTCCGCAAAGTGACACTCGAGAAGAGTGGAAAGACTAACGTGAGAGGTTTGCACACTCACGTGTGTGTGTGTGTGTGTGTGTGTGTGTGGGAGCAGATGGGCTCTGATTGGCTGGATCCTGTGTTGCCGGGGCAACCAGGTTCCAGGTGGAACATTACCCGGAGAGAACACAAGGAGAGAGAAAGAGGGAGGGTGGGGGACAGGGAGAGAAAGGGGGAGAGTGGGGGACAGGGAGAGAAAGGGGGAGAGTGAGGGACAGGGAGAGAAAGGGGGAGAGTGAGGGAGGGAGAGGGTGCAAAGGGAGAGAAAGAGGGAGGGTGGGGGACAGGGAGAGAAAGGGGGAGAGTGAGGGAGGGAGAGGGTGCAAAGGGAGAGAAAGAGAGAGGAAGAGAGCGTGGGAAAAACCAAAGGAGAAGCAGAGCAAGGAGAGGAGAAACAAAAGAAAGAGAGATGGATGAACGGAGAGGGAGAAAGAGGACCAGTTCCGTCTGGTCGAGCCAGACATCGTTAACTTCTCAATTCTACTCTCGTTTTGAGCTCATCATGTTGCCACACTGTCCCTGTTCGCCTTTACTGTAAAGCGTGCTTCCTCTGTAGACGACGTACGGCTCATCGCCACTGGAAGAAGGCGGGGCAGGGAGTCTCTGTCATCCCTGAAACAGGAAGCTGGGCGGTGGATGTAGTCATAACGGCAGAGTCAACTGGAATCAGGGTTTTCCAGAAAATTCTGCTGTTCATAGTTTACACAGCCTCAGCTACTCTGGTGACGAGAGGGTAGGACCACCAGGATGAACACCAGGATGAACACCAGGATGAACACCAGGATGACCACCAGGATGACAACCAGGATGAAGCCTCTTTGCATCGGATGACGGAATGTATTTCCATGAGACTCGACTTTAAAAATTAATGTGTTTTTTGGTATGTGTGGTCAGTTTAATACTGCATTATTGTAACATACTGACAGGAGAGCCCAAAAGTGTGTTCGGGGTGGGAGGGGGAGGAGAGGGAGTGCAGGGGGGGTTTACAGACTAGCAGGTATAAGTCCAGTAGGTTTGGACCAGATGTCTAGGACATGATTATACAGCAGTAGATCTAGACAGTGATGATAGGCACACTCTCACCGCAGAGCATATGAATCACCAGGACAGACTCACTTTGTTGTCACCCTGAACTTGGAAGTTTAGATCTGTATTATGTTAACCAAGTAAATTCCTAAAGCATCAATATTTACACGCATATTTTAGCCAATAGAGTGACTGAGTTTCATGGTTTAAGGCAATTGAGAGAACAAATATGTTGTACAGCCTTTAGGTGATTGCGATTCACCTTTTGTACCGCAACTGCGGGTGAAAATGGCCCGAAGGCAGCACCAGGGTTAATTTAAGAACAAGGCTTTCTGACTGAATCGAAGCTTATGTCATGTTTGTTTATATATACTGCAACGTGAGAAAAAAAATCTAGTTTAAAGTTTGATCCATTGAATCCATTAACTTGCCGTTTGATTGGCGATAGCAGATTGAATGGTTTAATTCGTTGATCGCGGTCGTCTGGCAGGCGATAACTCAACTGATAATGCATGGAGGGCCTACTGTATGCACGTATTGAATACTCCAAACAATAGACTGGAGTTTGATGTAGGCAACATAGCAGGAATAATTACATCTTCTCGAAATTGCACAAAAATACGTTGGTTGTTGAAATGGCAACTTTTTTCAACCGTCCGACATACATTAGTATGCTAACTATGTCTCCTCTCCTGCTACCATTATGCAAAATGCCGAGTGCAGGGATGAGATTCGTTTTTTACTTACTTTTTTTTGGCGTTGTCCACAACTTAACTTTTACCGAGCGGTAAAATGAAAAGGCATCAATGAAATGGATCCGGGTAGTTCCAACAGATCGCAGTTATAAACTACGAGTTAAGTTTAGTAGCTGTTAGTGTTCCTCTGGACGCAGACTTATAGTAGTTTGGAAGAGAAAAGGGTGTTTTACTAGAGTTGCTGTGTGCTCAAAGTGACGTAACCTAGCCTACTCAAGTCCCTCCTGTAAAAGACTCATTCAACATCCCGGAATTTGGGTCTTTACAAAAATGATAAAGAACACCGATTTGTCACAGCATTTTTCAACCCTCCTCGTTATACTAGCGGCATCTGCTTTTTGGAAACGCTGTTTGTGCTTCCGTGACATCATCGTCCTCCGCTCACAAACCATAAGACGTTCACATGTACCTAATCCTTCCAATCTTTCCGTGCGGACACAAAAACGTGTTTTTCTCTTTAGAATATCTAATACACACGGTTTAAAAAGTACAAGTCTAGACCGGCGGTTTCTCCCGGAAGCTAAACGCAGCGACTGTATTAGTGCAGCTGGCTTTCAGTACTTCGAGAGGTCGGGCCAACTCCCCTTTAACAGATGTCTTACAGCAGCGACGGTTCAAACCGAGCTCAACTCACGGGAGAAACATTGCCACGAAACGCCGGTTCGACAACATGTTTTTCTCGTTTGATTATTTAAGACCGCAGATGCTTTAATACAAAGCGACGTGCATGTTGTTTTTCATGAGGCAATACTCTGCCTCAAACCGCATTTTGGGCGGTACGCCGAGTACCCTGTAGGTTTAGGCATTACCGTGGATGGATGAACTGAAGTTATGGACTTCATACTTTTGTATGAAGACTTCCTCGATGACGTTGAAATATAGGATGGTGTGCGTCGGAATGTGTGTAGGCTTATGTATGTGTTTACAGGGCTGTCGTTTTTTTAAATGAATACGGTCCCCAAATCAGTATCAATGACTGCCATAGTCGCATATACAAAAAGATATTTGACTTTAATTAATTTGAATGACTAAGACAACAGAGAGCACAAACGCTACAACCCTGGATAATTAAACCCAATTAAACCCAATTAAAGAGTAACATTTTAAAGCGTTCTCATTAAGATCTTCAGAACAAGTGCAAACAACAGTGTACTTTCAAGAAACAGTTTGAAAATCAAGAATCCCGCATAGGGACAAGAACCCAAGCCAGCGTCTCCTTTACAAAGGCACATGATATCCGCTGATTCATTCGTCCAGTTCTCTGGACGCTGGATTTGACATTATAAGTTATTTCCCCCCCTGAGCAGGTATGTCGGTTTTCCTGTTCTAGCAGTGATCTTGTCTCTCCAGTCTCCCTCCCCCTCCGGTCTCTCTCTCTCTCTCTCTCCAGCCCCTCCATGTCCATGTGTGATCTTCACGCTGCCATGCATACGTGTCTGTCTCCGTTTGTCTGTCGACAAGGCTCCCTTTCATGGTCATGTGACTCCTTGCTTGTTCCTGATATTGGAAGAAGTTTTGTATCTCTGAAATCCTGCCTTGCCAGTCTCCCTCTCTCTCCCTCTCTCTCCCTCCCTCCCTCTCCCTCCCTCTCTCTCTCTCCCTCTGCCTTTCTGTACTCACCCTGACAATCCTGTTGTACCACTGTATTGTAAGAAAGGCACTCACTAGATGTTTTTCATAGTGCTCATCATTGTTTCATTGTACTGTACTCTGTCGGGTTGTAATCATTGACATTGAGATCTTACTCTTACTGTGTTACTTTACACATTACCAGTGCATCATTCGTGGTAGCTAATGTTTACTACAGACCGCGTCTGACAAAAACAGACTGATTCATGACTGTGACCACTGACTTCCTGTTAGAAGTGTACTGTTCTCATCCGTGTTTTTCCGCTGTACCTTTTTTACATGCACTACTTAAATGTCACTTTGGATACACGCATCGGCTACATGATTAAAGAAAAACGAAAACGTAAACTGTTGGAGGGCTGTTGTGGCGTCCTAGCTAGGAGAGTATCTCTTGTTTTCCCCTGGGAAGGGAAACTCTGGAACCTGGTTGAAGTGTCCAGTCAGGAAGATGGCCACCGTTCCCATGGAGAACAGGAGGATCGCCACCCAGAAACACACCTTGTCAATCATCTTCCCAATCAACACCCAGCTCTCCCTTTCCTGTCGGACAGGGGGAGAGGGGGAGGGAGAGGGAGGGGGAGGGGGGCGGGCAGGGGGAAGGGAGGAGGGAGGGGGAAGAGAGAGGGGGAGGGACGGGCGGGAGGGGAGACAGAGAGGGAGGGAGGGGGGGGGCGGGAGAGGGAGAAAGAGAGGGAGGTGAGAGGGAGGGGAGAAAGAGGCGGAGGGAGGGAGAGGGAGGGGGAGAAAGAGAGGGAGGGCGGGGAGACAGAGAGGGAGGGAGGGGCGGGAGGGGGAGAAAGGAGAGGGAGGGAGGGCGGGAGGGGAGACAGAGGGGAGGGAGAGGAGGGGGAAAGAGCGGGAGGGAGGGCGGGGGGAGGGAGGGAGGGCGGGAGGGAGACAGGGAGGGAGGGCGGGAGGGGAGACAGAGAGGGAGGGAGGGCGGGAGGGGAGACAGAGAGGGAGGGAGGGCGGGAGGGGAGAAAGGGAGGATGGGTGAGAAAGAGAGGGAGGATGGGAGGGAGAGAAGAGAGGGAGTGAGAGGGTGGGAGGAAGTGAAAGAAAGAAAGGGAGGGTTGGGAGAGACGGAGGGAGGGTTTGGAGAGAGGGAGGGAGGATTGGGAGAGAGGGAGGGAGGGAGGGTTTGGAGAGAGGGAGGTAGACATGTTACTGATCAGGTTTCAGAATATCAATCCTAATGGATCTTAATTGACAGTGTCTTGACTTGACGGCCAATCACAACATTACGACTGCTTCCAGCTAGACTGGGATCAATACTTACGGATCCTATGTCGTTCTGCTGCCTTGTACTCTCAGCGATAAAGTTACAAGCGTCCACACACTCCTTGATCTCTGGGGCAGCTTGGGCCAGGCTCTTGTACAGGGTGGCTGTGGAGCTTACATCAATAGTGTCCACTAGGGGGATACAGAGACACAGATGCAGTCACACCATGTCTAACCCTGTCTACTTGTGCTGCGCACATTGCAAAGGATTCTTTCAAACTGAATAACTCTTTTTACAAATCAAGAATTGCTGTTCTTGTACGGTTCTAATCTGGACTGGGTCCTTTGGTGCATGCCTTCCCACATACTTCTCCTCCCTCTTCTCTTCTCTCCCTCCTTCCTCTCTCTCTCTCCTCTCTCTCTCCCCCCTCTCTTCTCCCTCCCTACTCTCTTCCCCTCTTCCTTCTTCTCTCCCTCCTCCCTCTCTCTCCCTCTCTTTCTCTCTCCCTCCCTCCCTCTCTCTCTCCCCCTCCCTCTCTCCCTTTCTCTCTCTCTCCATCCCTCCCTCTCTGTCTCATCTCCCTTCTGTCCCTCCCTCTTTCTCCCTTCTTCTCTCCCATCCCTCACCCTCTCTCTCCATCCCTCCCTCTGCCTTCCCTGTCACACAACAAACATCCGGTGAAGCATAAAGACGCTCCGAGCCAACGTCCGAACTTTGTACCGAAGGAGTGTGTGAGTCCGTGTCGTTCCTTCTGCTTGTCGAACATCATCTCGCTGCGAGGCTGCTTGAGAACGTACTCCTCTGCTCTCTGCATGAGGCCGAACGAGCTCCGCCGTCGCTCCCTCACGCCGTTCACCTCCGCCTCGCCCTCGTCTAGCAGCGGAGCCATCCGCAGGAAGCGAGGGACCAGCTCCAGGAACACCTGGAGGTCAGGGGTCAGGGGTCAGGGGTAGGGAGGGGGGGTATGATGGGTCAGGTGTTATACATGCTATATTATACAAGTTATACATGTTATACAAATGTTTTGTTTTTTCTAATTTTCGATTCCATACAATTCCAGCACCTTGATGGAGGCTAGTTCGATATACAGTCGATACAGTCAGTAGGCCTACAAACATGTTTGATCATGTAGATTCATGGACAGTACATGCATTTGATCATGTAGATCCATGGACAGCACATACATTTGATAATGTAGATTCATTGACAGTACATACGTATGATCATGTAGACCAACAGACAGTACATACATGTTTGATTGTGTAGGACATGGTGTGGGTGCTGGGGCTGCGCAGGGAAATGTTTAGCACCACAATCTGGTTGGTGGCGATGAGAGTGGTCACTGACATGACGAAGATGAGATACCTGGATAGAGAGGATGGAGAGAGAGGAGCGAGAGAGAGGAGGAAGAGGAGTGAGACAGGGGAAGAGAGAGGAGGGCAGAGGAGCGAGAGAGAGGGAAGATGAGAGATGAGACATCGCAATGGAGATCAGAGCTCTCTCGCGTTTGGAGACGCGCTCAGACTCACTTGCCGATCAGGGGAACGGAGAGAGACGTTTCTGGAACTTTCTGAGCGATCAGGAAGAGGAAGACAGTCTGGGCCAGCAGGACTGAGATAGATACGGTCAGCTTCTGTCCTCCAGCTGTGGACAACACAACACTAAGGTCTACAACACAACACTCAGGTCTACAACACAACACTAAGGTCTAAAACACAACACCCTGGAAGGTCACAACATCAACACTCAGGTCTACAACACAACACTAAGGTCTACAACACAACACTGAGGTCTACAACACAACACTAAGGTCTACAACACAACACTGAGGTCCACAATACAACACTCAGGTCTACAACACAACACTCAGGTCTACAACACAACACTGAGGTCTACAACACAACACTAAGGTCTACAACACAACACTGAGGTCCACAATACAACACTCAGGTCTACAACACAACACTAAGGTCTACAAGACAACACTGAGGTCTACAACTCAACACTGAGGTCTACAACACAACACTGAGGTCTACAACTCAACACTGAGGTCTACAACACAACACTAAGGTCTACAAGACAACACTGAGGTCTACAACTCAACACTGAGGTCTACAACACAACACTCAGGTCTACAACACAACACTAAGGTCTACAACACAACACTGAGGTCCACAACACAACACTGAGGTCCACAACACAACACTCAGGTCTACAACACAACACTCAGGTGTACAACACAACACTGAAGTCTACAACACAACACTAAGGTCTACAACACAACACTGAGGTCCACAACACAACACTCAGGTGTACAACACAACACTGAAGTCTACAACACAACACTCAGGTCTACAACACAACACTAAGGCCTACAACACAACACTGAGGTCCACAACACAACACTAAGGTCTAAAACACAACACCGAAGTCTACAACACAACACTAAGGCCTACAACACAACACTGAGGTCCACAACACAACACTAAGGTCTAAAACACAACACCGAAGTCTACAACACAACACTAAGGCCTACAACACAACACTGAGGTCCACAACACAACACTAAGGTCTAAAACACAACACCGAAGTCTACAACACAACACTAAGGTCTACAAGACAACACTGAGATCTGACAGGAAGCACTGACCCTGAGCAGGCAGGAAGTAGGCGAGTACGACCAGTGAGGAGATGAGTGAGCAGGGCAGGATGACGTTGATGATGTAGAAGAGAGGTTTCCTTTGGATGATCAGGTTAAAGCTGACCTCCTGAAACTCCAGGTCTTCTGGGGAGTACCGACTGTTAATCAGCTTCTTGGCCGGTCGATGCTTGATCGCCCACTCTCCGTTCTCTACAACAAGGACAGGGTCGTGGATTCATGATCGGACACGATCAGGTTTATTGTTTTAGCGTGCAAGAAACCGCGGTTCTTATTTCAGAGAACATCTTTTATATCAGGTGCACGTACGAGCGTCGAGGCAGATTAAGAGTGTCGAGAATTACACCTCGCTTATGACCAATCACTCTACGATATAGATTTTATTCTTATTACATGTTCATTAGTCTGATGTTGTATTGGTGTATAGTAGTAGTTTCCATCCGCCCTCACTTTTGGAGTACTATGTGTTCAGCTTGTGGTGGTGTGATACAGAGATGTGGTGATATGCATGGCTGGGTGCAGTGGGGCCAGCACAGGTAACCGTAGGAAGGGGGAGCTTCGCACGGGGCGTGGA
>BROE01000019.1:10042933-10088432 GCA_036571765.1 Plecoglossus altivelis
GTACCAGTGAAAGCTTCAGGGTCAATGTCCACCCACTCAATAGGTTGTCCAGAGTCAGCGTCGATCGCCAATATCATGTTGAGCTCGTTTGCGTTGTACGTCTGAGACCTGAGAGGCAAACGTCAACACACAGAGAGTAGCTAGACGTTTTTATCCTTAACGACGTAAAGGCGGATCACATCGCACAACCTGCTTCTACTAGGAATCATACTACAACGTCTAGCGTAAAAACACGAGGGTAGATCTTCCTTAAATAAATCGGTGTTTTTTTGGTGTTATTTTTGGACCTCAGTACTGTTTCAAGCCTGACATATCTAGGCTAGGATTGCCAACTTTGTCACTATAAAAATGCGGGACAAAAGATGGGCTGGTTTTGTGCGAAAATACAGCGTATCGGTGATCATTCTCAAGTGTCGTGATCAGCACTGCTGTCGTATCAGTGGTTAGATCAGCGCAGTAGTAAAAACAACGAGTGAGGTCTCTTACGGGACAAATTAATGAGGCTCAAAATGCGGGATGTCCCGCCTAATTCGGGACAGTTGGCAACCCTAATCTAGATTTACATATCACGAATATTCTGTCACGAATGTTTTTCCAGATATGTTTTTTTCGGGGCTTGTGTGAAACTAACCTGAACACGAGAGTACAGTTCTGGTAGTCGAAGGGGAAGTAGGTGATCTCTATGGCGCAGGTGCTACGGTATATAGCTGGGGGTAGCCAGTACATGTATCCCCCAGAATAGATGAGTACATTAGCGTAGTAAGCTACGTCAAACTTCCCATCGATGCTGCCAAAAACCAAGAAGAAGAAGAGGCAAATGATCAGGTGACCCTCTAGTTAAGTTTACATCACAGCGAGGCTTCATAATAAGGTTACATTTAACTACCATGAAGTTATTCAACCACACTTCACATTGAGGTGACATTAACTGCCATTCCACTGCATTTCTGGGAAGCTGTTCGTGTGTTCGTGACCCGATTATCTCTGAAACTGGATACTGTCTGAAGTTGAAAGCCAGCGGTGTCTTGTTCAACACATGAATACGTGTTTGGATGAGCTGCTCTTGTTTACAAAACAAACAGGCCAAATAAAACCATACTGCCACCATTTTGAATTTTCACTCCAGTGTCATATGATGCAATCACCAGGTGGTGCTATTGGTCAGCCAACAACTTGGTCTCAATTTCGTTCCCCCTAGATCTCCACTCTGTCACTAAGTATGACAGTATTATCATGCATGAAGAGTCAAACTTTCTATTTGTCCGCCAGAAAGAGGAGCACCACAAAGCCCTCTCCTCAAGCAAAGTCACAGATGTCTTCACAGAAACGCCCAGATCAGCATCTATCTAAACCCTCACGGACAACAAGCTAAATGTCAGAGGAACCGTTAGACAGGAAACCTGGAGAGGAGAAATCTGGCGAGGGAGGAGCAAGGAGGAGAGGTTGTATCTGAGCAGGAGTCTGAGAGGGGGAGACATCATGTTGCCAAACGGACCCTTAGACGTTGAGGATGCCGATCATAACTTACTTGTTCTCAAGGACAATGTCTGGGAGCCACACCATGTTGTACGGCACACGGATCACATCGATGTTGAAGAACTCCGACGTGTTCCAGGTCAACCGGTAGTCTTCCCATTGCTGGGGGAGGGAGAGGGAGGGGGGGAGGGAGGGAGAAGAGGGAGAGAAGGAGGGAGGGAGAGGAGTAAGAGGAGGAGAGGGGGAAGAGGGGAAGGGAGAGGGGGAGGGAGGGAGAGGAAGTAAGAGGGGGAGGGGAGGGAGGGAGGGAGAGGGGAATGAGGAGGGAAGAGAGAGGGGGAGGGAGGGAGAGGGGTAGAGATAGGGAGGCAGATGTAGAGGGCAAATAACAGATGAGAGGGGTTTTGGCAAAGGGGGGAGGAGGGATGGAACACAGGAATCCACATGAAGGAGAGAGATCTTTTTTGGGGGACGTAGCAACAAAGTGGTGTGGTTTGAATGCAGGTGAAGTGAGAGGAGAGAGCAGAACTCACTATCTCGATCCAAACGTTGGTGGTTAGAGTCTCCTCCTTCTCGTTCTGTCAAAGAGCACAAGAGGAGGCCGTCTCATTCACAACATCAGCGACCAACGCACAACAGAACTGAGAATGTCAACGCGTATGCATGTGTATGTGTGTATGTGTGTTTATATGTGTGTGTGCATTTGTGTTTATCTGTGTGTGTGTGTGTGTGTGCATGTGTTTCTGTTTGTTTCTGTACGTGTGAGTGTTTGTGTGTGTCTGTGTGTGTGTGTCTCTGTCTGTGTGTGTCTCTGTGTGTGTGTGTCTCTGTCTGTGTCTCTGTCTGTGTGTGTGTGTGTGTGTCTCTGTCTGTGTGTGTGTGTGTGTGTGTTTGGTGCAGCCTCTCACCAGTGAGATCAGGTTAGTGAGGATGAGTTTGACCTGAACATCCACCTTGTCTGTAGGAGTCTGAGCTGGTCGGATGTTTTTGTTGTATTTCTTGAACAGGTGCTGCATAAGCAGGGACTCTTCGCTACACCTGACTGGGGGAGAGAGGGAGGAGGTAGAGGGGGAGAGAGGGGTAGAGAGGGGGAGATGGGGGGAGAGCCGAGCAGGTAGGAGTAGGGAGATTGGGAGGAGGGGGCGAAAGAAAGGGAGAATAAGATGGACGTGAAGGGGGAGAGAGAAAGAAAAAGGGGGAGCGTATCGAGGGAGAGATGAAGAGAGAGATGGGGGAGAGAAAGGGCAGGGATTTGGGGTGAGGGGAGGGGGAGGGGAGGGATAAAGAGATTCGTTACTGAGTCTGTTGGTAAATATGAATCACAACTACAACACAAGTCAGAACAAAACCGTCATCATCACACATAACTCCACATCCCAGTCACGACTCAACACCTTATTACCAAACTGACGTGTTCCCAGACTCCTCAGAAATACACAGAAAAGCCTGAGATCTGAACTCCAGGGAAGTTTCTCAAACTAAAGCAGAACTGCTTTACACAGGAGTAACATTACGCTCCTCCCCTTAACTGCTAGCATGGCACTAAGAGCACCGTCTGAGTCTGTAAATCTGATGGTTTTGTCCTGGTTGTCTGTCCTCACCCTGGCAGACGTCCGTCCACAAAACGGCAGCGACCACGCAGGTCCAGAAGTATCCAGCCGCCATCGTGGAGCAAGCAGCAGACAACGCTCACGCAGACGTTGAAAGAAAGAGAAGGAGACTATGTCTCGCGTCTCCCCACCGCCGCCTCCCCACCGCCGCCTCTCTCCTCCAGCTGTCGCCAGCTCAGATTTCAGGGCAGCCGGCTGCCAAACTTGGCCTGTCAGTCTTACTATGGCCCTCTAGGATCAGCCAAGCGATTGTCACCGTGACGATGACACCGACGGTCGATATTGTTTTCATACCCGCCAGTGCCAACCTCACCAGCACTGCTCCTCGCGGGGTTGTCGTGGAGACCTGAGTGTCAACGTTCTACGTTGTCGTGTTGTGGCTCCAGTTTGGCACCACAACACACTTGGCCGACCGGCTTGCTGATGGCTGTTATTTTCTTTGTGTGTGTATATGTGTGTATATATATCTTTATGTGTGTGTGTGTGCGCATGCCTGTGAGCAAGGTTAAAAGGTCACGCAGGTCAAGCGCGTGACCTAGGAGGTCTGCGTGGCTGCGTCTCCGGGGACGCTGAGAGAATGCAGACTGGACACATGAACGTCCACTTGTGTTTTCATTTGATTTGTGTGTTATTGCGTCTGTACGTGTGCATGCGCATGAAATACCTGTGCAGTAGATCACTACGTCAAATGCATGTAATGTTATGTACGTATGTCCTGTTATGTCCTCGTTCAAGTTCGTTGAAACAAAGAAACCGACTTTGCAGGATCGTGTCCGACTACCGTCACCTGGACGACGATGTAAATTCAAAATGATCGAAATGTTGAATGGTTGAAGTGGTTTGAGGTGACGAAACGTGACTCCTGTGAACACGCTTCTGACTGATGGGAGGTGCTGTCCCACTTCCAGCCCCTGAGACGCACTTCTAAAAATACTCAACTGTAACGGAGAGAAGGGAACGTCTTTGCGATCCCAGCGTATATATGTTTACATGTACGTGTGAGTCAGTGTGTGTTTGTGCTAGGAAAGTGCCGGTCTGGTCGTGTGAGCAAACGAGCGCATGGTTGCACCTTGCGACTAACCGTGTTTCATTTCAACCCAAACCAACCAAAACATCACAACTGACAGTCGTTGTATTAAAAACCCCAAACGACACGTTTTCTTCGTTCCAAATCAGAAACAGCGTTCGCGTGAACAAAACAAACACGACTTTTTAAACAAACAACCCCGGCTTGCATGCAAGCACGCTGCACACCCACAGGACTGTGGAGATTTCATGTTGCCATTCCAACGCTTAATCCTGAGGCCTCCATAACTCTTGACTCCCCGCCTGGATCGCTCACCCGACCGGAACAGCCCACGAGCAACGTGGGGATTCAGTTCACTATGGAGCAAGACTCCCAAGGCAAAAAACATCAAACAGAGGAAAGAGGATCCGTTGAGAGGAACCTTCCTTCTGGGAAGTTCCACTTGGCTACATTCAAGAAGACAAGACGGCTTGTTGAGAAGAACCTCGCCCCTCAAACCCTGGAGGCTTCAGCCTCTTGTCCTTCGTTGCCAAAAACATCGAGTCGAGTTTGTTTTTGACACCGAGTGGGTTTGAAAGATGAAGAGTAAACATT
Organism: Plecoglossus altivelis; assembly: GCA_036571765.1. Lineage (NCBI taxonomy): Eukaryota > Metazoa > Chordata > Actinopteri > Osmeriformes > Plecoglossidae > Plecoglossus > Plecoglossus altivelis. The sequence continues at coordinate 10,047,641 of BROE01000019.1, forward strand.
GTGATAGTGTGGAGAAGACAGCTAGGCGTTTTATGGTGCTCCAGGTTTGATAAGAACATGAGGAAATGTGTTTTGTTATTATTGAATCATGCAGCACAAGCATATGACAAGGCTGGTGTGTGTGTGTGTGTGTGTGTGTGTGTGTGTGTGTGTGTGTGTGTGTGAGAGAGAGAGAGAGAGAGAGAGAGAGAGAGAGAGAGAGAGGGAGAAAGAGAAAGAGAAGGAGAGAGAGAGGAGGGAGAGAGAAAGAGAAAGAGAGAGGGAGAGAGAAAGAGCAGGAGAGAGAGAGGGAGGCAGAGAGAAAGAGAAACAGAGAGAGAGACAGAGAGAGGGAGAGAGAGAGAGGAGCCCTCCTAGAGATAAGTGACAAGATTCAGGGGATTAGAGTCTGTGTTCTGCTCCTATTGACACATCCAGGCCACCGTAGCTCTAGTCCTTGACGAAACACCACCAGGCAACAACCTCTAGCTGTAAGAACATGATATAACGTCCGCTTTCAGGTTTTTTTTTTCACATATTTTGAATCTGAGGACTTGCAACCACTTTTGACTGTAGAAATGGATGCAAGCCCAATAGTGAAATCCAACAAATTAATCCAATGATCTGATTAATCATATCCTCCGTCCTTTCCCTCCATTCCCCCTCCTCTCTGCTCTCTCCAACACCTGAGGTCCTTCCTGAAAGTCTCCAATATATCAGCTGGATAGGCCCCACTGTGGAGCTCCACCTGGCCCCATCCTCCTTGTTAGAGACAACACTGAGTCTCACTGCGGAGCTCCACCCTGGGACCCCCCCCTCCCCTTGTCAGAGACAACACTGAGTCTCACTGAAGAGCTCCACCCTGGGACCCCCTGTCCTGGGATCTCACTGCCACCCCAGAATGCTCTGCATGGGGAGGATATGCTCTTCTGAAGGATTGGTTACAAACCGGAGGCTCTTGGTGAGTGAGAGTGACTGGCTATGCTTGTCTTTGCATGTGTGTGTGTGTGTGTGTGGTGTGCGTGTGTATGTGGTGTGTGTGGTGCATGTGTGTGGTGTGGTGTGTGTGTGTGGTGTGTGTGGTGTGCATGTGTGTGTGTGTTCTGTGTGGTGTGTGTGTGGTGTGTGTGTGTGTGGTGCATGTGGTGTGCATGTGTGTGTGGTGTGTGTGTGTGTGGTGCATGTGGTGTGTGTGGTATGCGTATATGTGTGTGTGGTGCATGTGGTGTGTGTGGTGTGTGTGTGTGTGGTGTGTGCATGTGTGTGTGTGGTGTGCGTATATGTGTGTGTGGTGCATGTGGTGTGTGTGTGTGTGTGCATGGAGGTGGTTGATGTGATCCGATGAGTGTAACCTCATCCAGAGAGGATCGGATGAGGAGGTCCCCTGCTGAGGCAGCAGATCATCCCAGGGAGGCCCCCCTCTCCACACACACTCCTGTTATCATCTAACCTCGGACACACACTCCTCTTATCATCTAACCCCTCTCCACACACACTCCTGTTATCATCTAACCCCAGACACACACTCCTGTTATCATCTAACCCCAGACACACACACTCCTCTTATCATCTAACCCCAGACACACACTCTTGTTATCATCTAACCCTGGACACACACACTCCTGTTATCATCTAACCCCAGACACACACACTCCTGTTATCATATAACCCTGGACACACACACTCCTGTTATCATCTAACCCTGCTCCACAAACACTCTTGTTATCGTCTAACCTCAGACACACACACTCTTGCTATCATCTAACCTCGGACAAACACTCTGAATGTGCCTCAACACCCACACTACCGTACTCTACAGTATGTCTGAGGTATCGAACGTCGTATGGCACTTTGAGATGTACCACTGGTTGACACACCTTCCTTGGAACGCATGCTCGCTGGGAGTCAGGGGTCAGGTGAGGTCACCGTCCAGGATCCTGTTAGGGTGTCTGGTTCTCTCGGAGCGCTCAGAACGAGACGCTGACAGGTGTTCTGTCCTCTCTCCCTTTCACTCTGCCTATCTTTTCATCCCTACATCACACACAGGGTTGAAAGCAAGGAACCAAATGGTTGCCGGGGACGACTCATTGAGTTGTGTCTTCTGCCCGGATAATGGGAGTGTCTCTCTCTGGCTGGTTGATGATATAACCAGTGAATGCTAATGTTATCACCCAATTAGCGAGATTAAACAACATGCATATGAGCTGGGGGTGTTTTGATATTCCTGCTTTTTGCAAAGGATCTAACACAACTATTGACATCATTTCTCTTGCACGCAAACACTCAAGCACACACACGCGCGCCCACACATGCACCAAGTGCACTGTAGTCTGTCAGAGAAAGCTCACTCAAATGAGTACGCTCAAATAACCAATTATTTTGTTTCCGTCACGAGCAAAACGACTTAATCATTATACACCGCAGTCTTAGTTGTATTCGCCACCAGATTCTCCTCTGAGAGTTAAAACATGCGCAGGCAAGGACCCAGATCACTAGCGCCATGCTCGTCAGGTTAGAACGGTCAAAGATCCAAAAATAGCGCATCTGTACGCGTTGGGGTTCACTACAGAAATAGCGGAATTAGGCAGCCTTAAAGGGCAGAGATTAGCGAGGCGAGCGGTCCTCAGGGCACCCACAGACTGTCCATTGACCAAAAAGACAGGATTGGGTAACCGCGAGGTACTGAGTGGGGATGAGGCATGGCCAACCTACACCCAGATGTTCACTCGAAATCCTCTTTAAGTCAAAATATATGTCGGAAAGAGGAGCTGTAAATTCTCGTTTGATGTAACGAAGCCAGTCTTTTGATTTATAAGCCCTTGCGTCATTGCTCTACCCCCCCCCTCCTCTATTCTCACCTGGTACTCTCTCGGCTCTCTATCTCTCTCTTCTCTCTCGTTATTTTCTCTCTATTCTCTCCACATTCCTATTCTCGGCTCTATTGTCACTTCCTGCACTCTAAATTCCCTCTTTCTCTCCATCTCCCTCTCCTCCTCTCTTCACCTCTCTCTCTTCCCTCTATCTCTCGTGCAGTCTCCTCTCTCTCTCCCCTCCTTCCGTCCTCTCTCTTCTCCCTCTCTCTCTCTCTCCTTCTGTATTCCATGTACGGATGAAGATTTAGTGACGTGAGCGTTCAAAATTTTTAGTTAAGCCCAATTTTAATGTCCAGAACACAAGGGGATATTACATATCCTTGACACTGCGCTTTTCATAACTTTCAAAATCTCCATATGATATTCGTAATTGGTCTGGCACATCGAATAGCTTCATTGAAGAATTACGGAATTGAAAACTGCGCAGTTCGGCTTGAATTATACGTCCGCCCGTGCGGTTGGGCAGCAGGGCGGGTGGGGGTGTTGGAGGTGTTTGATTGACAAATAGAAACTGGGGCCTTCGGCGCTTTTTAAACCAGTACTTAAAAGCTTAAAAAACCCCCCAATGCTCGATTAGGAAAAGAGCATATGCGCGCTGTTTAATTTCACGAACCTATGCCTTGAATCTACAGGCAGGTTAGACTACTTATAATGATGATTTAGGCAGTACTGTAGACACTGCCAATCGTAATTTTTTTTACTTGGCGCATTATGTAAGACCGGACGCTTGGTGCACGAACCTATTCTTTAAGGCTACACATAGCCTTACGGCTCGAGCAAATGCCATTGCAGTATAATTTTACGAATTAAAGATCAAAAATGTGCAGCAACACAAATATCAACGTTAAATTATACACGTTGAAACTAAAATATGTACATGTCGATAAAATGGATGCCCTGTTGTGTTAGATTAGATCGCACCAGATGGTGGATTAGCTTCATCTGAAATCACTCTGCCGAGAACATTCATCCGTCTTCACCCGTCAAGTGAAACAGGTTTAAGTGTTTTAGTGTACGACGAACATAACTGTCGTTTGTTCGATTCAAATGAACCCCCGAGCCACGTCGCATTGCGCAGGGAACTCGATTGAATTAATTATTAAATTTAAAAAAAGAATCATGCAGACAAATGTTGCCGACTCCCGTAGGCGCATTCCGCAACAACTGCCGCATTTGAGTTTCAGCACCCATCGCTCTGGACAGCGACTAAGCTCATTACCTAATGGTCTCTATTCAGTATGCTAACGTTGAACGGCGTAAAAGCGCGAATACATTTTTTTTATTATCCGCTAGGTGCTCCTTGTGCCGGATGATCAAGATGGACTACTGTGTTGGGTGACCGACGCCTACGAATGAAATAAATAGTATACCCTCGGAGGTGTGAGGGAGGCGGAGGAGCGGCGGAAGCAAGAACGGACGGCCACACTTACCCCAACTACTCGCTGTTCTTCCCAGGAACTCCCTCGTCCTCGGGTTCCAGATAAACTCCTTCCAAGTACTCTTCTCTGAATCCTTTGCCATGTTGGTGTAGTGTTGGTCTACCGATGATTAGGGACTCTTTGGTTTAGGATGAAATAGCCCTCGAAGATGTGAGGCCTAAATTGGAATACCGGTTTCCGTGCGGGGCTGTCAAATAAGCAGCACCAATTAGTCAAACACAGAAGCCAACGATCATGCGCGTGGACAAAGACTTTCCCCGAAATAAATGAATAAGAAACCCGATACTGTTCAGGGTATCTGATAACGGATGGTATACAAAACGACTATGAAGGCGATGCTACACACAGACCCGATATCTTCCCTCCCCCTGAATCTAGTCCGCATACCGCAGAGTTTAGATGACTGATGCAGAACTGTGCTGATACTGCGGTAAAGCGCGCTCTCCTCCTCCCTATCGCGACCAGCACGTCTCTATCTGTTCCAACCGTCCACTTAGGCCACGAGCCTCCCCGCCCCCTCCACCCCGCCGCTATAAGAGAACACGAGACGCTAAACAGATTGCTTTTCTAACCAATCAGATCCCCTGGAATTTAAGCGCTGTGCGATGACGCCTTAGAGAGGGAAGGAGCGTCAATCATGAAAGTGTGAAACATGGTGGATTCCGTACCTACCTACCCTGCTCTGCTTTATCCAGCCCAACCACGCCATTCCTGCCCATCACAGCCAAACTTGAAGACCCTAACCCTGCCTACCCCAGATGTATCCAGGTCAGACTAACCTCAGTCAGTCTCTACCCTACCTAACCAACACATACCAAGCCCTACCCCACACAAATCAGACCTACCTAACTATACCCCACACAACCCACACCTAACTAGCCTTAATCAACACAACTGACACACACCTAGCCCTACCCCACACAAACCACACCTACCTAGCCCTACCCCACACAACCAACACATACCTAGCCCTACCCCACACAACCAACACCTACATAGCCCTACCCCACACAACCAACACCTACATAGCCCTACCCCACACAACAAACACATACCTAGCCCTACCCCACACAAACCAGGCCTACATAGCCCTACCCCACACAACCAACCCCTACATAGCCCTACCCCACACAACTAACACATACCTAGCCCTACCCCACACAACCAACCCCTACATAGCCCTACCCCACACAACTAACACATACCTAGCCCTACCCCACACAAACCAGGCCTACTTAGCCCTACCCCACACAACCAACACCTACATAGCCCTACCCCACACAAACCAGGCCTACCTAGCCCTACCCCACACAACTAACACATACCTAGCCCTTCCCCACACAAACCAGGCCTACCTAGCCCTACCCCACACAACTAACACATACCTAGCCCTACCCCACACAAACCAGGCCTACCTAGCCCTACCCCACACAAACCAGACCCAACTAGCCCTACCCCACACAACCCACACCTAACTAGCCTTAATCAACACAACTCCAGCCAATCTTACCCAGTGTAGTCCTACCCGGTCCTACCCCACCCTTCTCAGCTCCACCCAGACATACCCAGTCTGTCTCCTTGGCTTCTACCACCACTAGTTGTGCAGAAACTCCCTGACCCCTGACTCTGATCGATCTGACAGCAGGTTTTCATCAGCAGGCTTGGCTGGGTCTGGACCTGCATAGCGTGGAGGTGGTGTCTGATCTGCCAGCCTTTCTCCCCTCATAGCACAATACCAGGGTCTTATTGACACACGCAAATTCATTTTTTAAGACTAGTTCTGACTTGTATATCACTGTGCCCGTGTGTGGATAGTGTACATATGTGCTCACAGTGTGTGTGTGTGTGTGTGTGTGTGTGTATGTATGTTTGTGTGTGTGTGTGTGCTGCATTGATTGGTGCATGCGTCAAGCAATCACTTTGGAGAAGAACATTTACGCCCTCACCTGGATGTGTTGGGTATTGCACCATGGTGGAATCCAGCGCAAGGTCATCGAGTTCGAAAACCGTCACATGGTCCTGTCGCTGAGGGAGCTGAATATTAAGACATTCAGGGGATTGAGTAGTGATTTAAAATGTACAGCGGTTGTGAGGTCATACCACAGTCATTCAAAAATACATTCAACATGAATATAAAATATATACGCGATTATATTTACAGTTTTTATAGTAAATATTGCGTAACAGCGCAAAACAGAAGATACCACTGAGAGGCAAAGTTCTGTTCATCATATAAAATTTGTTTAATGACGATATCAATGCAAATATAGCACTACAGTGATGTCCAAGGTACACTGTATCTTACCATATCAGTATATTATGGCACTCATATAATGGCCACTGTTTTAGTAGACACAAAAAGCAGACAGCTTCTGTAAACTAGGTTGTCATGAATTAAAACAAGATGATAACTTGGTATATCTGGAGATTACAGTTGGGCACACTTGTCAATATCATTGGAACATTTTCAATGTGAGGATCACCTGCATGCATTGCACTTGCCCTGCCCCTCAGCCTGATACTGAGGGCTTGCTGGTCTTGGGCGGGAGGAGGGAGTGGAGAGAGGGGGAGGGTGGAGGGAATGGGGAGAATGGGGGGGGGGGTAAGGGGGAGGAGGCAGGGGGAGGATGGAGCAGGGGTTGGTGCGAAGTAAGGGGAGGAGGGAGGGAGATGAGAGGGGGGGAGGTGAGGGTAATGAGTGGTTTGGTGGGAGGGAGGGTGGGATGGGAGGGGAGTGAGAGAGGAAGAAGGGGAAGGGATGGGGAGGAGGGGGAGGGTAAGGGGAGGAGGCGGGAGGATGGAGAGGGGTGGTGGGAGGGTGGAGGGAATGAGTGGTTGGTGGGAGGTAGGGTGAGGAGGGAGGGGAGTGGAGAGAGGGGAAGAAGGTGGAAGGGATGGGGAGGATGGGGGGAGGTAAGGGGGAGTTGGGAGGTGGGGGAGGTTAGGGGGGAGGTGGGGAGGTATAATAGGAGGAAAGGGTGAGGGCACTGCTTTATGAACACCTAGCAGGGTGGCATACGGAGGGGAGTCAAACTGGTTCAAAGAAACCATGTTGGTTATAAGTTTTCACTGAGTGTAACTGTACAGGTTGGTGCTAGCTAAACCACAACGACAACCAGAGACATTCAAGTGCCTTTATACTGTCACAGAGAGTCACTCTTCAAAAGAACTCATTTCATCTCACGTGGCTTTCAGGAAAGAAAAAAAAAAAAAGTATGTAACAGAAAGAGTCATTTGTTCAGTATGGGAGGTCCTGTCACAGAGGTTTCGTTTACATCAACAGTAGTAGTTCAGATAGCAGCAAAGTATTTCAAAATGTCCAAATAATAATTAAACTGAGTTGTTCAAACCTGTACATAAACAAAACGTATGTAGAAAAGAGCTGAACTATAACAACTGCGCGTCTTAAAGGGAATCTTGCATAAATTGATGGGGCCTGTGACTGCCCTTGTGGGAGGGTTACATCAGAGTCAGACAGATGTTTGGACCTTTTCAACAGATAATTCCTTTTTTTTTCTTTTTTAGAAAAAAAAGAACAAATTCAGGTTTATACATTATGCTACATTATATTATTGATTATAAGTATGAAAGTGGAAATAATTGCTACATTTTCAATACAGTTGTACATATCTATTTACACCACTGTGGGGTGGGTCTGTTCATGACTTGCGTGTATGTTGTGCAGATAAATCCAGCATTCTGTCTGAGGGAGAGGAGGGCTAGTTTCAGGTGACTGTAGGAAGGTCCAGTGCTGAAAGCAACATTTTGTTGGTGGGTTTGTGGGGTTGAACGACCATTTAAACAGGTGAAACTGAGTCTGCAAGTCCGTGAAACTCCTACGATATGTGCCACTTGATAATCCCAGGGATTCCTCCCTCGTCAACAACCATGATCTGTCCATACAATCACAACATGACCGTTTAGAATGACTCTCAATAGAGTACGTTATGATTATGGTACAGATTAATATGATATTTAAGATCTAGTCAAAGTTAAAACAGGACGTGACCATCTCCACACGAATGTTGTACAGCACTGTATTTCTGGTATGACGAGCAGGAAATGACACAGTAATTACTGACTTCAAGTCTTAGATATGTTAGGCTAGCTGACACACGCTTTAATAATGTCACTCCAACACTGGGAGCATATTGCTATAAAATCGCAGAAACATTGAGAAAGTCAGTATATATTTACATTACAAATTTGCAAACAGTTAGGTAGTATTTGCCTTCTCTCTGGTGACTCTGGCCTCCCCAACAAGACAACGTGACGATCTACCGACGGAGGCAGACCGCATGCACTCCCAGATGTCCCCTTCCTTTCTCGTCCCGAGTCTGGATCTGTGTTCAGCAGGGCAGGTACAGGCTCTTTATGTGTGTTGATGACGGCCATGTTTTTAGTGCTGTGCAACGAGGAAAACCTTTGAACCCAAATACCACAACAGGGAGGGAAAGAGTGAAACTGTCCTAAATATTGAGGGTGGTATCACAATATCTCAAGCTGTTAAGAACCGTTCCCTTGTTTGTATTTGATCGGATCTGACTTTTGATTTCAGGGGGTCAGGGTGTTTCGAATCCAGGGCGTTTCGAATCCAGGGCGTTTCGAATCCAGGGCGTTTCGAATCCAGGGTGTTTCGAATACAGGGCGTTTCGAATCCAGGGCGTTTCGAATCCAGGGCGTTTCGAATCCAGGGCGTTTCGAATCCAGGGCGTTTCGAATCCAGGGCGTTTCGGGAGCGGATTGGTTCATTCCTCTGCACCTTCTAAATAAGGCCCGAAAGACTAAGTGTGCTTGAGGTGTGTCAAGATTAGTTTAATCTTTAAGTAGTTTCACCTTTCTGTGTGTGATTGTGACCGTGGAGATAGAATCCTAGCCAGAGAGAGAGAGGAACTATGTCACAGGGGGAATGTCTCATTTAGACGTCTTCCTTCTTTTACACTTTAGCTAATACCTGCCGAGTCACAGCATTCACGATAAACGACGGAGCTCCACTAAAACTATTTCAAACCGCGTTTAAGTAAAGACTAGATACTGATTGTATCTCTCCAAATTGGTTGGCGTTTTTTTCTCCTCTTCTAACTCATCACTAAAAATCAAACTACTTTTGGCACAAACTCTCCATCACCGGCTGCTTACAGAGTTGTCTCCAGACTCGACCCTCGTCCAGAACGCTCAGTAAGTTTTCAGAACCTCCAGTCCGGAACTCCCTCAGCCGTCAGTGTGAGGGCACGTTCTCCTCAGGGATGGGTCGGGCCCCCCCCATCACATTCCCCCTCTTCTTACAAAGAGTTTCAGTCTCAATCCTACCGTGTTTGTGTGTGTGTGTGGAGTTAGTGATGAGAGTGTGTGCTCTGCCAGTGCCCACCCTCCCCACCCCCCACCTCAAACTCCCCCCTAAGATGGCAGTAACCCTACCATACCTCTCCCCCCCCACTAGATGGCAGTATCCCACACCACGGCCTGTGGCCTCTGGCAGGGCGGGGTGCCAGTCTTGCGTGGCTCAGGTGTTCGTCTCCAGCTGGGCAGGATGGGCATGCTGTCCTGTTTGCACAGGCTCTTGTCTGGACGCCGGTGGGCTTTGATCTCCTTGCACAGGCAACGCTTGTGCTCGATCACCTCCAGAAGCTTCCCATCGCGTTGCGTCTGGGCGGCCGACGGGATGGCGCCCCCGGTGGTGGGAGGGTGGCCCTGCGCCAGTTGGGCCAGGTGCTGGAACTGCAGGTGGAGCTGCTGCTGTCTGGTTGGGGCGGGGCTGCAGGGCGCTGGGGTCTGGGACAAGACACCACAACGTAGATATTAATCACAACAGCTTCTCAAATATTCCGGACCTTTCTGGGGCAAGTTTACTGACTTTCTTGACCTTGCAGTGTCATTAAGAGGGCAATCCTGCTCGTGCCAGATGCTATAACTAATCTAGTTATTCCAGAGACTTCCACCAGAGGGCAGCACTGCTATAACAAGAATCCACCACCAGAGGGCGGCAGAGCTGTTACCACAGTCTGCCACTAGGAGCCAGTTCTGCACCGCAGCACAGTCCTCCTGTATTCGCGTCTGAGGGAGGGTCAAGGCAGCATTCTGCAGCACTGAAACTGCGTCAGCATAAGAGACGCTGCCAAGTGACTGGGCAAAACGCGACGCTATTGGACAGCAGTTTGCTGCTGCCGTTAAAGACTGTACAGAGCACGCCTCGCATCTACGCATCTCATCAACTCAAGAGTCCACTCCCCGCTCCTCTGCTGGGAGGCTGGCCACGACCCTATTCTGCTCACTGGGAACATCGCTACAGGCTATTAATAGAACTGGAGGCCTCCTGCCTTCATCAGCACTCAGAAACACTATGATGTTCCTAATACTAAGACTAATACCAGACACTAGTACTGCGGAAAAACAATTTTCATGCTCAGAGTGGTGGTAATCTTCTGGACAGTGATAAAGAATGATGGTCGGTTTCTGGGTGGCTTTGAGACGTTGATAATAAGGAGGTGAGGTAATGATGTAGTGAGGTAGCTCACCTAGCTAGCTAAGGAAGTGTGGTAGTGAAGCTAGCTCACCTAGCTAGCTGAGGTAGAGTGGTAGTAAAGTAGTGAGGTAGTGAGGCACCTCACCCGGCTAGCTGAGGTAGTGTGGTAGTGAGCTAGCTTACCTGGATAGCTGAGGTAGTGTGGTAGTGAGCTAGCTCACCTAGCTAGCTGAGGTAGTGTGGTAGTGAGGTAGCTCACCTAGCTAGCTGAGTCATTGAGATAGTGAGGTAGCTCACCTGGATAGCTGAGGTAGTGAGGCACCTCACTTGGCTAGCTGAGGTAGTGAGAGTGAGGTAGCTTACCTGCCTAGCTGAGGTAAATGAGGTAGTGAGGTATTGAGGCAGCTCACCTGGCTAGCTGAGGTAGTGAGGCAGCTCACCTGGCTAGCTGAGGTAATGAGGCAGTGAGGTAGTGAGGCAGCTCACCTGGCTAGCTGAGGTAGTGAGGCACCTCACCTGGCTAGCTGAGGTAATGAGGCAGTGAGGTAGTGAGGCAGCTCACCTGGCTCTGAGCTTCTCTACCAGGAAGGCTGCTCTGTCGGGTCACATCTCCTCCTGCCAGTCTCACTCCCGACGTGGAGGACGAGCGGCCCAGTCTGCCCAGCTCTGCAACACACACACACACACACAATTTAGTGCACAGAACTCCCATCCATGACGACTCAAGACTCTAGAACACGCATTTACATCCAAAAACGACACACAAATCTGGCCTCTACAGTTCCGTCCTCTACTTTAGGGGTTTTTGGTGGTTAGGTCGTGCGTGGTTACCTCCGTTTCGGCAGGCTGGGAAGGTCTGACAGGGCAAAGGCAGCCATCCTCTGGGCAACTCTCTGAAGCCTGCACTGCCCTCTAACCCTGCCAGGCCCTGGGCATGGCTCCTGGCGCTGCTGCCACTGAAGCGTACAGGGATACCAGAGTGTCCTCCTCCTCCTCCTCCTCCTCCTCGATGGCGTCCCGCCTCCTCCTGGTCCAGGCGCAGGAGGGCGTCTGCGCTGCCGTTCCACGCCCGGCTCTCGTTCTCTGGAAGGGAGAGGACACGAAACACCATTTTAGGACCAAAGAAACACAATTTTAGGACTAGAGAAACACCAGGTTAGTACCAGAGAAACACCAAGTTAGGACCAGAGAAACACCGTTTTAGGACCAGAGAAACACCAAGTTAGGACCAGAGAAACACCAAGTTAGGACCAGAGAAACACCATTTTAGGACTAGAGAAACACCAGGTTAGTACCAGAGAAACACCAAGTTAGGACCAGAGAAACACCATTTTAGGACCAGAGAAACACCAAGTTAGGACCAGAGAAACAAAAACGACACACAACGCCAACATCTTAGGACCAGAGAGAAACACCAAGTTAGGCAAATGAGAAAAACCAGGTCAAGGGAAAAGGGCGACTCTCGTTGATGATGTCATTATTTAGATTAGATTTAGATTTATTCTTTCAGCAGAAGCTTCTGAGTATGTAGATGCTCATTCAAATGGTCTAAATCGATCCCCAAATCGTAAATACGTCATCTCATTAGCTCATTATACAGACACCGGAATTTTTATAGAAAAGTACTACTACTATCACAAATGTCCGTAACAATTCTGCACCAATAGTTACTTTAAAGACGTTCGTCCTTTTGACTGGGAGGTAGCCGAGCTGACCCCGCCTCAGGAACTCCTCCCGTTGCGCTCCCCCTTCCCACCCCTGCCCCCCCCTCCCACGCCGGCCCTCTGTCTACTTACTCTCTGCTTCTCTCGTTCCATGGCTAAACGACAGCTTCCTCTGCATGGGCCAATGGGAGCTCTCGTCTAAGAAGCCCAGTCCCCCAGAACTGTCCCAGGGCATGAAGCCAGCCTTGCCCTGGAGGGGACCCGGAACAGTGCTACTCTTGGAGGCCATGTCCCCCCCACCAGAGACCCCAGACGAGTGCAGTGAGGGGGGTTGGGTTCCCCCTCGCAGACTGTCGTAGGCTGGGGGCCGCCGGAAACCACCAGAGGGGTAGGTCCACAGTAGAGGACTGTCCGAGGAGGGGGGCTTGTAGGCAGGGAGGGCGTGGGGGGCATGGGAGCGATGGAGGTGGGGGCGAGAGTGAGGCCGATGGGAGGAGGTGGGGGTTGGGGTGGAGCTGGTCTGCGAGGAGTGACAGCTAGTAGTGGGGATGTTCTCTTTTTGAGAGGAGTGACTCCCTCCTTCTCGATCTCTCTCTCTGTCTCTCTCCCTGTCCCTGTCCCTCTCTCTGTCTCGGTCTCTGTCCCTGTCCCTGTCTCTCTCTCTGTCTCTGTCTCTCTCTCTGTCCCTGTCTCTGTCTCTGTCTTTCTCCGTGTGTCTGTCTCTGTTTCTCTCTCCTCGCTCTCTGTCTCTGTCTCTCTCCCTCTCCTCCTTGTCCGACTTCAAGAGGAAGCTTACAGACTTCCCCTCCTTGCCCGAGCCCTGGGTTTGTGTCTGGGCACAGTACTGGCTGGATGTCTGGGAACCAGTTTTGCCTGGGGCAGGGGAGTCCCCTCGTTCTGGTTTGCGGTAGTGGTGGTAGTGGGAGGGCCGATGCTGTGGGTGGTGGTGGTGGTGGGAGTAGGGGGAGGTGGACTTGGAAGAGGGAGGCAGCGGTGTGGAGTGGCTCCGTGCCCTCAGGCCAGGCGCAGGCCCCAGCGAGATGTCCCTACGATCGGCCTGCTTTTCCTCCTTCCCCCCAGAGGAATCTTTAGACCCAGAGATGGGCATAGGGAGGTTGGAGGAGGGGGTGGAGGAGGAGCCGGACAGGAGCACAGGGAGGTTGGAGGAGGGGGTGGAGGAAGAGGAGCCGGCTGGAGCAGTGAGGCTGGAGGAGGTCTGGATGCTGATGGTCCCTAGCTTGGAGGAGGAGGTCTTGTGCTGGACGCCCACCCCACTGGAGGCGGCGGCCGGCTGGGGGAAGGCTAGCAGAGGGGGTCGGTGCTGGAGGAGGTTGGGGAAGGGTGCTGGGATTTTACTGTTGCTCTCTGTCTCTGGTTTTCCCCCCTGGAGCAGGTAAGGGGTGGGGGCCCGCGGGGGGTGGGGGCTGGAGGAGAGGGCTTGAGGGACAGGGGTGGAGGAGGTGGAGGAGGGGAGGGGCGAGGAGAGGGAGATGGAGACGGTGGCTTTAGGTTTGGAGGAGCAGGATGGGGAGGAGGAGGACGGGCGAGGGAGGGGAGAGGAGGCGCTGGAGGAGGAGGTGGCAGAGTGGTGGTGGTGATGCTTTGAGGGGCGGAGCTTCTCCTGTTTGAGCGGCAGGCGTTTGTGGGAGTCCCGGTCGTCTGGGAGAGAGTATTTCATCTCCTCGTAGATCGCCTCGCTCTGGTCCGAGTCAGAGTCTGGCGTTGTGGCGGAGGGGGTGACAGGGTGAGGCGTTTGGCTGTCTCTGGTGAACACCTGGCCCACCATCTCTATGTAAACGGGCTCGTCGTCTCCCAAAGCCCCCTGGCCTTCTGGCCCCTGGAAGGGGAGGGGCGTGGTGGGGGGGCCGGGGCGAGGGTGCGGGGGGTCGAAGGAGAGCTGGGTACTGGGGCTCCGCTTTGGTTTGAGAGGAGGAACCTTCTTGCTCATGTCTCCTGAGTCAGACTTCTTCATGGCTGAGGAGCAAGAGAGATAAACACAGAGAGAGAGAGAGACAGAGACAGAGACAGACAGAGAGAGAGAAATAGAGAGGGACAGAGACACACAGAGAAAGAGAGAGAGAGAAATAGAGAGAAACATAGAGAGACAGAGAGAGAGACAGACAGAGAGACAGAGACAGAGAGAAAGAGAAACAGAGAGAGGGAGAGAGAAACAGAGAGATCTTAACCAGATGCATTGGTATATACTGTACAGTTGTAGTGCAGCAGATAAACCAGTTCTGCATAGTTCTATATTATATTCATGAAGCAGATACGTTCATCCAAAGCCACAGACAAATAAGAGCATAGACGTACATTCAAAAGTACAGCATAATTGAAGTGTGTGAAGTATTTCTTCGGTCAGGGCGATCACCTCGTCACCGCCGATCTTACCGTTCTTCTTGTCCGAGTGTTTGGACTGCGACGGCGGGGGCGGAGCCTCAGGGGGGCCGTGGGGGGCGCGGGGGTCGGAGGAGTTGGAGCTGAGCCGGGTGCTGGGGTGTCGTCTGGGCTTAGCAGGGGGACAGCGGCTCCCGTGTTGGGACTGGGTGTCCGAGTAGTCCCCGTTCTCCAGACCAACGTCCCCTGGGGCCCCGGCCCCCACGGCGTGGCAGGACTGCGAGCGGGGGGCCATGGCGGAGGAGCAGGAGTGGGGGGACAGCGCCTGGGAGGCTGGCATGGTCATGAAGCCCATGCGGAAGTGACGTCGGAAGGAGGCCAGGTCTCGGACCTTCCCCACAGTGGCCGACGATGAGTCCTTCTGGCTGGAGCTGAAGAGACACAGCGGGTTACTGTGTTACTGTACTGTGTTACTGTGCTGTGTTAGTGTGTTACAGTGTTACTGTACTGTGTTACTGTGTTACAGTACTGTGTTACTGTGTTACTGTACTGTGTTACTGTACTGTGTTACTGTGCTGTGTTAGTGTGTTACAGTGTTACTGTGTTACTGTACTGTGTTACTGTGTTACAGTACTGTGTTACTGTGTTACTGTACTGTGTTATTGTACTACTGTGTTACCGTGTTACTGAACTACTGTGTTACTGTACTGCGTTACCTTGTTACTGTGTTACTGTGCTGTGTTACAGTGTTACTGTGTTACTGTATTACTGTACTGTGTTCCTGTACTGTCTTACTGTACTGTGTTACTATACTGTGTTACTGTATTACTGTACTACTGTACTGTGTTACTGCGTTCTGTACTGTGTTACTGTGCTACTGTACTTGGTTGTGTTACTGTGTTACTGTACTGTGTTGTGTTACTGTGTTACTGTACTCGGTTGCTGCCTGTTATTGTGTTACTGTACTGTGTTACAGTGATACTATGTTACTGTGTATTACTGTGTGTTATTATGTTACTGTGTATTACTATGTTACTGTGTATTACTGTGTGTTATTGTGTTACTGTGTGTTATTGTGTTACTATGTTACTGTGTATTACTGTGTGTTATTGTGTTACTGTGTGTTATTGTGTTACTATGTTACTGTGTGTGATTTTGTTACTATCAGTTATTGCACGCTACTGTGTGTTATTGTGTTACTGTGTGTAATTTTGTTACTATGCTACTGTGTATTACTGTGTGTTATTGCACGCTACTGTGTGTTATTGTGTTACTGTGTGTCATAACGCGTATTGTAATGAATAATTGCAGTAATACAGTACATTACTACACAGGCAAGCTCCTGTTCTCAGTCTTCATTCAGTAAAGAACCTTATTTATTCTTTTTCTGTGTTCCTTATGCCTTGATTTGCTTCTCATTCTCTCTTCATAAGGGTCTTTAAATAGATTTCAGCCCATTTCCCTGTCTCTCTCTCTCTCCCTTTCTCCCTCTCTCTCTACTGCACCAACAGAGACACATTGACACACAGACACACACACACTCTCTCACTCCTTGTCATTAACACACACATACATGTGCACACACACATACACACACACTCTCTCTCCTTGTCATTAACACACACATACATATGCACACATACATATATACACACACACACACACACACACACACTCTCTATCCTTATCATTAAAACACACATACATGTGCACACACACACACACATACACACACAGTCTCTCTCTGTCATTAACACACACATACATGTGCACACACACATACACACACACACTCTCTCTCCTTGTCATTAACACACACATACATGTGCACACACACATACATACACAGTCTCTCTGTCATTAACACACACATACATGTGCACACACACATACACACATTCTCACACATACAGGGAGTCTATCTCATGCATGGTTGGGCTGGGAAGCATGGTGTTGTGTGCAGTTGGAGGGATGAGAGAGAGTGTGGGAGACAGGAGATGAGGCACGGGGCGAGGCAGGGGGTGAGAGAGTGTGATGAAGGCAGAGGGCAAGGCAGGTGAAGCTGGGGTGAGGCAGGAAGGGTGAGGCGGGACGGAGGAGGGGTGAGGCGGGGAGAGGTGAAGCAGGGGGGGTCAGGCAGGGGATGTGAGGTAGAGTGTGATGAATGCAATGCAGCAGTCAGTGTCAGTGGGCGGTGCTTTCCTGTACAAATCCCTCATTCCATCCACCCAATCATCCCTCCATCATTTACATCCCTCGTGACCTCTGCCAGCTTCGCGTCCGTTCCCACGGCAACCGGTCGTCACGATGCTGCAGGTAGCGGATGATAACTGCGGCTACCGCAGGTAGGAGACGAGGTAACTATGGTTACCGCAGGTAGGAAACGGGGTAGCTATGGTTACCGGAGGTAGGAGACAGGGCGTGTGTGCAGGACGTGACATCACGGAACAACCGGTTGCGACGATTCATCGGACATGTTCGATGTTTTAGGACATGCTCCATATTAATTAAACATGATGACTTCATCATGTGATGTTGCTGGTTAAAACATTGCAGTTTTCTCTCGGTGTTATCGATTAGAGTCAACCCCACTTATTGATTTTCACTGAATGACCAGTGAAGCCAGTCTTGGGCTCCAGACAGCAGCAGTGAAGATGCATCATGGATTCCTCACGAGCACTGATCGATACCCAGCCAGCCAGGCCCTGATGTCAGGCTGTAGGAAAACACACGCTGGCCTGCCAGGACACTTGCCCAACAGGAGGCTGCAACATGGGGCATCCATGAGACACACAGGGGGCAGAGCCTAGTGTAGTGTGGGGTAGCGTAGCGTAGTTAGTATAGTGTAGTGTAGCATAGCTTAGCTTAGCATAGCATAGCGTAGCATTCTGTAGTGTAGTGTATCTTAGGATAGCATAGTAGAGTGTGTAGTTTAGCTTAGCATAGAAAGGTATGGTGTAGTGTAGTGTAGTATAGTACAATGCGGTAAAGTGCTGTATAGTACAGTATTGTATTGTGTTGCTCAGTACAGAAGCTATAATTCTCACTGTCTGAACTGTCTCTGAATAGTTCCTATTAGACATGAGGTTTATATTGATTCCATTCCAGTGGGTCTCAGTATAGGGAGGAGAGGGAGGGAAGATGGAGGGGCAGGGGATGGAGGGAGGGAGGGAGGAGAGGGAGAAGGAGGGAGGGATGGAGGAGAGGGAGGGAGGGAGGGGAAGAAGGGATGGAGGATGGAGAGAGGGAGGGAGGTGGATCGCTGTGTTGCCTGGAAGTCCAGAGGAGAGCTGGAAACAGGAACTGGAGCGAGTGGGAGTGTGTGGGAGTTTACATCTGTGTGTACGTCCATGCAGAGGACAGCTAGAGAAAGGAGGGATGGAGAGGAAAGATAGAGATGAAAGATGGATAATAGATATGTAGATAGGAGGATTGGATAGGAGAGAATAGAGAGGAGAGAGAGAGAGAGAGAGAGAGCAGAAAGGAGAGATGGAGAGAGGAGAGATGAGGAGAGGTAGAATGTGTATCTAGGTCTTGTTCTCTACTGTGCCTGTGTGTTTGTATGTGTGAAAACTCTGTGTTCCCAAGCATGCAATCAAGACCTCATTTGGCAGGATGTGACATGTGAGGGACATGAGAGAGTTGCTAGCTGGCTTGTCTGGGTCAGGTGTGCCTCCTGTGACAAACAGACAGGTTAACAGACAGGCTGACAGACAAGCAAGCAGCCAGGCAGCCAGGCAGCCAGGCAGTCAGGCAGCCAGGCAGCCAGGCAGCCAGGCAGGACAGACAGACAGACAGACAGGCAGGCAGGCAGGCAGACAAGCAAGCAGCCAGGGAGACAGGCAGGCAGGCAGGCAGGCAGCCAGGGAGACAGGCAGGCAGACAGGCAGACAGACAGGCAGTTGAAGCAGGGACTGAGCATCACGGAGAACAGAGATGCCACTGTTTTATGTCTCATCATGTGATGAGGTGTGTATGGGTTTGCTTGTGTGATTGTGAGTGTATGTGTGGTAGTTTGTTTGCGTATGAGTGGGTGTGTGTGTGCGTGAGTGTGTGTCCATGCAGATCTGCAGGCTGGCTGTGTGTGATCTACATAGACACCTCTGGGCCACTGTGTTCCTGAGATGAAGATGAACAGTTCGTTCCTTCCTCCCATCCTCTCCCATCACCCCTCCCCTTCCGTCAGAACACAGGGACTACACATGAACTATCTCATCTCCTCTGGGTGTTCTGGTGGCAGTGAGAACCATCCAGACCCTCACCTCTTCCTGCAGCCCTCCTGGTCTCTCTCTCTCCCCTGCCTTATCTCCCTCCCCCCCCTCTCAGCCATCATCTCTCCCTCCCTTTATATATTTCTCACTCCCCCACTCGCCTCCTCTCACTCCTACCTCCCTCCCCCTCCCTCTCTCTTTCCCTCCCTCCCTCACTCCAACCTCCCCCTGTCAACCCTGCCCCTCTTTCTCCCTCCTCCTCTCTCTCCTTTACTTTCCCCCTCTCCTTCCCTCCCTCTCTCCCCCTTCCCACTCCCTCCCTTCCTCCCTTCCTCTCTCCCTTCCGCTCCCTCTCCCCCGCTCTCCCTCCCCCCTTTCTCTCTTCCTCCCCCTCTCTCCCTTCCTCCCCCTCTCCCTCCCCCTCTCTCACTTCCTCCCCTCTCCCTCCCCCTCTCTCACTTCCTCCCCTCTCCCTCCCCCTCTCTCACTTCCTCCCCTCTCCCTCCCCCTCCTCCCTTCCGCTCCCTCTCCCCCGCTCTCCCTCCCCCCTTTCTCTCTTCCTCCCCCTCTCTCCCTTCCTCCCCCTCTCCCTCCCCCTCTCTCACTTCCTCCCCTCTCCCTCCCCCTCTCTCCCTTCCTCCCTCTCTCCCTCGCCCTCCCCCTCTCTCCCCCTCCCCCCCCTCTCACCTCTTCTTGCCGCCCTCCTGGTCTTTCTGGCGCCAATCCAAACGGCTCTTGCGATACAGCAGGTTCATGTCGCCACGACAACGCTCCTCCTCGCAGCCAATCACAGCGCAATGTAGCCGCTTTCCCCGCCTCTCTATGTCACGCAGGAAATGCTCCACAGCCACATCCTGGGCGGAGCCAGAGCTCATGGTATAGAAGACCAATAGGAGGAGGGGATGTGTGTCACCACAAGCCTGAGACAGAGAGAGACAGAGACAGGGAGAGAGAGACATAGAGAGAGAGAGAGAGAGAGAGAGAGAGAGAGAGAGACAGACAGACAGACAGACAGACAGACAGACAGACAGAGAGAGAGACACAGAGAGAGACAAAGAGACAGGGAGAGACAGAGACAGTTAGAGAGAGAGACACAATGTTTCTGATGAATAAATACATTATCACATCTGTGTTTGAAACATTAAACATTGATATTTCAGTCTACTTAGCAATGCTTTTACGCAAAGCGATTCCCAATAAGTGTTTTCATCCAGAATAAATGAACTGACATGTATATACTAGAAGCCCTGAGCAGAGCCAAGCAAGATTGCTTTGTCAAACAGGATCCTAGACTGGATCACATATTCCCTTCAGGTCAGTCCCACTGATCTCACTTTCAAATCGTCCTCAAATTCACCAGAGGGGAGGATAGGATGAGTCTTTAAGACAATCTGCCTGGCGGATTGTTGGAGCAACAAATGATCACATGATTATGACAGTCAGCAGAGCGGAAAGGAGATGAGCTGATGGGCCTGTCGCCCCCCCGTCCCCCCCGCCCCGTCCCCCGTCCCGTCCCCCGTCCCCCCCCGGCCCGGCGGCGAAGCGCTGGAGGACGGAAAGAGAGCCACGACCCGGGGATTTGTTGATCCCGGACCACTATCGCGAAACGCAAAAAAAAAAACGATTTCTATTTTCATGATCCAGTTAGATTCTTCTGAGTAAGCAGGGCAGGCTAGCTGTGGAGGGTCTGCTGTAGGCGGGGGGCTGGCTTGTCTGCTGCAGGAGCTCTAATCAGAGCTGTCAGATGCAGTGTAGACACACAGCCTGGCCAGGAGGCAGCTCTGTTGTCGGGCAAACCTCCCAGAGTTCATACATGTTACTCATTTAGTGAACACTTTTATCTAAAGCGACGCTAAGAAGACCACTGAAAGTAGAGGAAGATCGACGACCGGATGCGACACAGTTCTGATGCAACTGAGTGTTGTAGCAGTCAGGGTAAAAAAAAACTGCCTGTCACACACATACACACAAACTCAAACACACACACACACTCACACCACACACCTCACACCTACAGGCCACAACACTTGCATGAAGATGCATCGGCCCCTACAGATGACTTCGAGCCAATCACAGCCAAGTTCACAGGACCAATGAAACATCAGAATAGCCTCTATACATTCCGCGGACGCACTTCAAGCCGTGCCTCTGAGTGGTTCCCGCGGCAACGGTTCCCGCGGCAACGGTTCCAGCGTCCGCCGCCCTAAAGCCTTACCCACAATCCCCTGCAGCAGTGTCTAGTGTGTGACTCGGTGCTAATTAGGTTAGGAAGCTATGGGCGAAGCTGGTGTTACTATGGCGTCTGTCTTGGGCTTCCAGGATGTGGAAGACATGTGGACAGACCTGCAATTGTCGCATTACAGCCGGGAGGAAGTGGGTAACAGCTGACAGGAAGTGTGTAATTACTTGGTCTGCATCTCATCTACACACATACTCAAACACACACACCTACACATTCACACACACGCTCACATACACCCTTACACACTCACTTACGCACACACTCTCCCACATACTATTCAAACTTCCAGTAACACAAACTGAATGCAGTAACGCTTATACTAAACGCTGCCATGATGCAACACAGCCACATGTTGCAACACATTCATATGGGAGATTTGAAAGCAGCTTAATAAGCACTTCCAGGGTCAGAGGTCAACCAAATCCACCTTATTAGTGCTGTGGGCAGATGGAGCAGTGACTCACAACTGAAGCTGCACAGAGACACAAAGCCCATCCATGCATGTGAACACACACACAGTCACACACAGTGTCACACACACAGCCACACACACTGTCACACACAGAGTCACACACAGTCACACACACTGTCACACACACTGTCACACACACAGCCACACACACTGTCACACACACTGTCACACACACAGCCACACACACTGTCACACACACTGTCACACATACTGTCACACACACAGCCACACACACAGTCACACACACAGCCACACACATTGTCACACACACAGCCACACACATTGTCACACACACAGTCACACACACTGTCACACACACAGTCACACACACTGTCACACACACAGCCACACACACAGCCACACACACAGTCACACACACTGTCACACAGACAGCCACACACACACAGTCACACACACAGCCACACACACAGCCACACAGTCTCACATATTCACACGCAGTCACACAAACACTCAAACATATGCGTGCGCGTACACTCACACCCTTACAAACAGAATCCTTGCAGCTATGACCTCACATGCCCCTCGTCTGATAACAGGAGGGGAGTTGACAGCAGATTCAATCTGGGACTGGAAGATATGATGAATACAAAACTAATAACACAATAATCACCATCTGACGGTCTGTGAGACAGGGGAGGAGAGAGAGGAGTGGAGAGAGGGGAGGAGAGAGGGGAGAGGGGAGGAGAGAGTGGGGAGGAGAGAGAGGAACTGAGAGAGGGGAGGAGAGAGGGGAGAAGAGAGGAGAGGAGAGAGGGAGAGGAAGAGAAGGGGAGAGAGGGAGAGAAGAAGAGAGGGAGAGAGAGAGAGGGAGAGGAGGAGAGACAGGGAGAGAAGTAAAGAGAGAGGGGAGCAGAGGGAGAAGAAGAGAGAGAAGAAGAGGGGAGGAGATATAGGGAGAAGGAGATATGGAGGGAGCATGTGAAAAGATGAATGAAAACAGCAAATACATAAAGAGAAAGAGAGAGAGAGACAGAAAGAAAGAGAAGAGTGAGAGAGAGACAGAGGAGAGAAAGAGAGAGACATAGAAAAAGAGAAGAGAGAGAAAGAGAGAGAGAGAGAGAGGAGAGAGGCAAGACTGAATGACAGCCAGTCAAGGAGAGGGATCTACCGATGGAGAAACAGGATCCAGGGAGACACAGAGGATGAAGGGAAGCAGGCTTTCAGGATGGGGGAGGATAGAAGCTCCTTACACCAGACACTGTGTGTGGTCTCCTAGCAACACTGTCATGGTGTGTGTGTTCCTCCCAAGCTTCTGAATATTCACACACACACACACACACACACACACACACACACGCACACACATGCACACACATGCACACACAGTGTATAATATTACACACTGCAGATATATATTTATTGACATACACGCACACACAAACCAAATGTGACCACTAGACGGTCAGATATTTTCCCTTGCAGCTATAAATATTTATACACGCATGTATACAATATCCTGTATTTACACACAGAGATACAGGACACAAAATCTTTGCTTCAGCTGGAGATGAACTGACCTATCAGGCCTGCGCGTGGAATCACGTGATGTCACTGAGGAGTCCCAGAGGGACAGCTGATAGGATGACAAGGGGTTCCATAGACACACAAACACCAGTCCCCTGGAGTCTTCCATTCAATCATTTATACACCTCGGAAACATCCCCTTCCTATAGAATAGAATTACCTGGTCAAGCAGGTAGCGACTAGCCACAGCCTAAAGCAACTAAGATGAGGGGAAATGACTTTGCAGCATACAAAATAAATGGCAGAATGTGTGAAAAACAAATATTGACATCTGTGGCAGTTCTTAGATCTTCAGTGTGATCTGATCATTATGAATATTCATTATGGGTTTCAGTGGTGGAGCGTTTGATTGCAGATCAAGAGGTTGTGAGTTCAAATCCCCTATGTATGTTCCTTTAGTTAAACGTGAAAAAGAAATACCTTATTTTAAATAGGAACATAGAAACAAACTCACTCACTTTACTCTTACATGTTAACCCGTTGGAAATTATGTCCTTAACCAGCTTACAGAACACACACATAACACACACACACACACACACAGAACACACATATAACACACACACACACACACATAACACACATATAACACACACACACACACACATAAAATCCTTATTTAGGCCAACAAAACCCTCTCACAAACACAAACACACAAAAACACAAACACAAACACAAAAACAAACACAAACACAACAAACACACACACAAAACAAAAAATGCACGCGCGCACCACCAAACAGCCACACAGCCGCAAACACACACACACACAAGAACACACACAAAACATCTTCACATGGAAAGAGGCATTCACACACACACAAACACAAAACCACAGACAACATAACACACACACACACACCAGAGAAACACACACACACACAGACACACACACAAGAAACACACACAAACAACACAGACAACACACACCAGACACACACAAACAGCTGTGGTTAAATCTTCCTCAAACTTTACCTTGCTCATTTCCCTTCTCGTTGTACAAACTGAGTAGCCAATGAATCTTTTATGGAGTTGGAACCAAAAATATACTCCAAATCAACTTCCTCTCCCTCCTCCTTCCCCCAGCAACGCATCTCCACCCAATCACTCCTCTCTTCCACTTAGCCCCTCCCTCTCTCCTGTCCCTCCTTCCTTCATTCCCTGCTCCTCTCCTCTTTCCTGCTCCCTCCTCCCCTCCTCTTCCGCTGCTCCCTCGCCTCCCTCCCTCTTCCCCTGTCCCTCCCTCCCTCTCTCTTTCCCTCGCTCCCTCCCTCCTCCTTTCGCCCTGCTCCTCTCCGCTCCTCTCCACTCCTCTCCGATCCCTCCCATCTCTTTCCTGCTCCCTCCCTCCTTTCCTCTTCCCTTGCTCCTCCCTCCTCTCCCTGCTACCTCCCTCCTCTTTCTCTGCTCCCTCCTCTTCTCTCTCCCTGGCTCCCTCCCTCCCTCCTTTCCTCTTCCCTCCTGCTCCCGCCTCTTCCTCTTCCCTGCTCCCTCCCCTGCCCTTCCCTCTCATCCTCTATCTCTCCCTCCTTCCTTCCACACATGACTGCTCTAGCCGAGCATCTCCCTCCTTCCTCTTCCCTGCTCCCTCCTCTTCTCTGCTCCCTCCCTCCTTCCTCTTCTCTCCCTCCCTCCCTCCCTCCCTCCCTCCCTCCTCTTCTCTGCTTCCTCTCTCCCTCTTTTTCTTTGCTCCCTCCCTCCCTCCCTCCACCATGGATTTAGCAGCTAGCTCTGTGCTCCACTGGCACGCAGACCTGGATGGCAGGAGCACTGAGGTGTGCGTGTGTGCGTGTGTGCGAGTGTGTGTGTGTGTGTGTGTGTGAGTGTGAGTGTGTTTGTGTAAGTGAGTCAGTGAATGTGTGTGTGTGTGTGTGAGTGTGAGTGTGTTTGTGTAAGTGAGTGAGTCAGTGAGTGTTTGTGTGTGTGTGTGTGTAAGTGAGTGAGTGAGTGAGTGTGTGTGTGTGAGTGTGTGAGTGTGTGTGTGTGTGTGTGAGTGTGTTTGTGTGTGAATGTGTGTGTGTGTGTGTGTGAGTGTGTGTGTGTGTGTGTGAGTGTGTTTGTGTGTGAATGTAAGTATTTTCGCGTTTCTGTCTGCAATTCTGCAGACTGATTTAAATTAATCCAGACAATCAGTAAAAAATCATTCCTACCATCTGGATTACACAAGGTAACAACAGCATGCAGGCAGCTAATCAGAGAGATGGGGGGAGGGGGAGAGAGAAAGGAACAGAGACAGATTGTGTGTGTGTGTGAGAGAGAGAGAAGGGAGGAGAGAGGAAAGGTGCGGAGACGATCTGGAGAAAAGCGGATAGAGAGAGAGAGAGAAGAGAGAGAGGGAGAGGGAGAGGGAGAGAGAGAGAGGGATATAGAGAGAGAGAGAGATGGGGGAGAGGGACCTATACTCAGCATGTATAGTATGTGTAGAAGCACTTCCATGATGCAGCTCCCTCTCTCATCTTCCCCCAATATCTCCCCTACACACTAACACCTTGCACACTGACACCTTGCACACTGACACCTTGCACACTAACACCTTACACAGAACAGCATGGAGTCTCCAGCTGCCAACAGAACAGCATGCCTTCCTGGCTGGTAACAACTTCCTGTGATGTGTCACTTCCTGCCACGTGATGGTTGTGTTGCTATGCTCCCCCCCATTCCCAGACAGAAACAAGCTGACCAGATGAGGATGGAGGTCAAAGGGCAACAGGAGGAACGCAGCCCACCACAGAAGAAGAGATTACTTCCATTACAGGAAGACTGGGACCTAGATAAAGATGGGCGATTTGGAAACTAGACTGAAGGCAGTTGTTGGTGTCACCGATGTAATGTGATCTCTTTGTTTTGCAGGTGTTTTTTCATCAAAGCGAGGTGGATTTGAACCTGCGATCGGCGAAGGAGGGATGAGGGCTGGGTCGGGGTGGAAGACAGGGATGATGGTGAGAGGAGAGGGATGAGGGCCAGTTTGGGCTGGAGGAGAGGGATGATGGTGAAAGGAGAGGGATGAGGGCTGGGTCGGGGTGGAAGAGAGGGATGATGGTGAGAGGGATGAGGGCCGGTTTGGGGTGGAGGAGAGGGATGAGAGCTGGGTCTCGGGGTGGAAGAGAGGGATGATGGTGAGAGGGATGAGGGCCGGTTTGGGGTGGAAGAGAGGGATGATGGTGAGAGGAGAGGGATGAGGGCCGGGTAAGGGTGGAAGAACAGGGATGATGGTGAGAGGAGAGGGATGAGGGCTGGGTCGGGGTGGAAGACAGGGATGATGGTGAGAGGAGAGGGATGAGGGCTGGGTCGGGGTGGAAGAGAGGGATGATGGTGAGAGGGATGAGGGCCGGTTTGGGGTGGAGGAGAGGGATGATGGTGAGAGGAGAGGGATGAGGGCGGGTTTGGGGTGGAGGAGAGGGATGAGAGCTGGGTCTCGGGGTGGAAGAACAGGGATGATGGTGAGAGAAGAGGGATGAGGGCCGGGTAAGGGTGGAAGAACAGGGATGATGCCTGACTTCCCACTCTCTGTTCCTCTCCCAGTTGTGTATGATTCATGTTCCATTAAACCACATCTTTGAAACATTCATGTTGCTTATCTGTTTTTGTCCTATCACCGCTCTTCTCAGTTCCAACCTACTTTTTTCTTATTTTTTTCTCAGCTGTTGCTGAGTAGGAACCAGACTCTACGCGCTCTCTCTCCTTATCTCTGTCTCCTTCTCTCCCTTTCTCTCTCTCCCTCTTTCTCTCCCTTTCTTCCTCTCTCCCTCCTTCTCTCCCTTTCTCTCTCTCCCTCTTTCTCTCCCTTTCTCTCCCTCCCTCTCTTCTTCCTTCCCTCTCTTTCTTCTTCCTTCCTTCCTTCCCTCTCTCCCTCACTCCTTCTTTCCCTTTCTCTCTCCCTCTTTCTCTCCCTTTCTTCCTCTCTCCCTCCCTCTCTTCTTCCTTCCCTCTTTCATCTTCCTTCCATCCCTATCTTTCTCCCTCCTTCTCTCCCTTTCTCTCCCTCCCTCTTTCTCTCCCTTTCTTCATCTCTCCTTCCCTCTCTTCATCCTTCTTTCTCTTTCTTCTTCCTTCCTTCCCTCCCTCCCTCCTCCTCTCTCTCCCTCCTTTTCTCTCGGTTCCTAAGTCCTCAGTTAACCCCTTCAACCTGGTTTCTACAAGATCTGTGCAGTTCAGTGCACAAAAAGGAGAACCAATCACAAGAGCCGAAGAGGGCTCAGGGACCATCACAATGGGCAAGACAGCTTCCTGTCCTTTAAATGTTCATGTTACTGTCGTTTCAAATGGATTCAAATGCAGATGCGATTCAGACGGTGAGAGTTAAAGTTTAAACTAACCTGAGAGGAGGGCTTAGAGGGTCTCACGAACCCCCACCACCCCTGACTGCAGCGCCCCCTGCCCCCCTCCCTGCCCCCCCGTCCCCCTGTCCCCCCATCCTCCTGCAATAAAGCCCCCCCAGACCAAAGCTTCTCACCCAGACAGGACTCATGTAATCATGTAAATGCCAACTCTAGACTGACTAAATTAAATTTGGGGTTTGAGGAAATCTGCAGCTCAGGCTTGGTAGTGGATCAGACTGACAGGAGACCTGCACACAGCACTAGTGAGACCAGCACATAGCACTAGTGAGACCTGCACACAGCACTAGTGAGACCAGCTTTACACATGAGCATCTGTCATGCCTGTCTGACACTCTCCCTTCACACATCCATCCATCTCCCTCTCCTTCTCTCCATCTTTATTCCTCTTCTTTTCTCTGACTCTCTCCATCTCTCTGTCTTGCTCTCTTTCTCTCTCTCCCTATCTCCATCTTTCTTCCTCCTCTCTTCCTCCATCTCTCTCTCTCTTCTTCTCTCCCCTCCCTCTCTCTTTCTCCTTCTCTACCTCTATCTCTCTCTCTTCCTCCATCTCTCCCTCTCTCTCTCTTCCTCCATCTCTCACTCTCTCTCTCTCTCTCTTCCTCCATCTCTCACTCTCTCTTTCTTCCTCCATCTCTCTCTCTTCCTCCTCTCCCTCCATCTCTCCCTCTCTTTTCCTCCTTCTCTCCCCCTCCCTCTCTTGTCCTCCTTCTCTCTCTCTCTTGTCCTCCATCTCTCCCTCTCTCTTTCTTCCTCCTTCTCTCTATCTCTTCCTCCATCTCTCCCTCTCTCTCTCTTCCTCCATCTCTCTCTCTCTTCCTCCTTCTCTCTCTCTCTCTCTTCCTCCATCTCTCCCTCTCTCTCTCTTCCTCCATCTCTCTCCTTCTCTCTCTCTCTTCCTCCATCTCTCTCTCTCTCTCTCTCTCTCTTCCTCCATCTCTCTCCTTCTGTCTCCTCTCCCTCTCAATCAGTTTTTCTGTCTCCAGTCTGACAGCTGTCAGGCTCGTTCGAGAATCCTTCAATCTTTCAGTCAGTCGTCATTTCTGGGTTCTCCCTGCTTGTCTTTGTCTGACGGAACCGACCGAGCCACAGGCCTTCCCATCTCTCAGTGTTTCAGTGTCCTTCTCTGTCTTTACTTCCTTCCAGTCATCTCTGCTTACCTTTCCTCTCTATAATCACCTTCGGTTCACCTATATTCCTCACAGCTGTACTGACGCCTGGCGTGTTACACTGACTGCAGCGGCCCCATCCATATGTACAAGACAGGAATATCTGATACGAAATCGCGGGGTAACCGGGATCACATGTCGAACTCTTACACAAAAACAACAACAAAAATTCGCTATGCAGAAAGACAAACCCTATAGGAATGTTTCTCCACCGCATAGCCCCGTCTGTGCCACGGCAGCGCCAGCCTGCCAGCCAGGGCTCGGTGCGTGGAACCACCGCTAGGCGCTGCTGCAGACGCGGAGATCACTGCGCGGAGGGTTGGGCTGGGGGTCATTGGGTGCTTCTGTTCCGAAATATCTCAAACTGCCGCTCGTGTACGCATGCTTACAAACCTCGAACGGTTTTGTGTAGTAAGCTACACGCATTTAGTCACGCAAGGGTCCATAAAGACACGCGAATTAACGTTTTAACACGCACAGTATCACAATGATTCGCTGCATAATATATGTAATCTACGCGTGTTTGTCTTTGCAGATGTTGTGGATTCGTGAATAAGATACAAAAGGTTAATATTCCTTTAGACACTAAGTTACATTTCAATATATTAAGATAGGCACACTTTTAGACCGAGCATGTGCCACATCTTTTAATGACAGGTGTGTCTATAGAGGCCTATTATTGTGCCTGTCCCCCCTGCACCCCCCCCCCCCCGCCGCTATATGTCTGAGCCTCTATCGCGCAGTACACACACACTAACACACACGCACACACGCGCACGCACACACACACGCGCACGCACACAACCAGGGCACGCCACGCCCCCACCTCTGTGCCCAGTCCATCAGCCAAGCCGCCTGACAGATTGCCTTTCGTAGGTGTAACATTTCTACTCTGTTCTCACAATATGGCCCACTGTTTGGACTGTTACAACCAGTGTAAATAAGCTATGTCATATAACCCGAGAGTGTTCCTAACCATCCCCTTCATACGGCCACATCCCGTAAGGCGCGCGACTAAACTGACAATACCATTCGCCTGATGTCGCGCACATATTCGCAAATATCTACGCCCAAAATATCCCTTTCCACGAACAACACATAACCTAAACGTTCTTTAGCGTCAACGTGCTTGCGTCAAAGGCAATTTTTTAGCATATGCTACATGTTTAGCGTACTGTCACACGGCGATTGATTCAAGAAAATACGGAGCGGCTCCATCATCCAGTCAGCTGATGCACTTGTTTTTCTGTGAAATATTTACGAGCTCGAGTCACGACTGAACTTCACGATACTGAGATGCATTGCTGGCCGTGTGTTCATTTAAAGTCATGTTGCAAAACAGGATTTGACTGTTTCTGTAGAAAATGGCAGCTATCGCACAGACTACAAATGCACTATAATGGCCTCTATTCCTGCTCGCCGCCGGAAAATTGCCAATACTCTCTACACGTATTAAAGAATAGCACCTTATTGTAGGCCTTCTACCCAGTTCTCCCGCGTTGCACATCCTACAGGGTTATATTAGGCTACAGCATTAAACACGTTACTGCTTACCAGAAGGTTATACCGCCTATGATCGGTTTACCCAATATGTACGCAAAATCAAAAGAGACATGACATTTCATCGCGAATAACGTGTTATCAGGGTAAAAACAAATGCATTACCTTATAGAAATACTGAGATAGCGTCTATCTTGGCACCGGGGAAACCTAAATCCAAATAACCATAGTCTGCTCCGTCAGACAACAACAAAACCATGCCGGGTTGTTGATGACACAGCTGTCTTGGTGGACGATGGGTGGATGCGAACACCTTTCCCAGATGTGTCAAGTAACATCGATAGAAGATTCCGATATAGACAAATCGGAGAAAATCGTTAAGCCATATTTACAAGGAATCCGTTTCCCTTTCTCGCCGATTTAACGGGCAGTGCCGTTAGGAGGGCTGATTGAAATGTCCATGACAGCCTACGGTTCATCGGGAGACGAGGCTACAAAATGTTAGGTTACCCTCCAAAAGCAACGACAAATCTCAATCACAAACAATATAATGGAACGCTCCTCTCACGGCAACAAAACATGGACGGCATCAAAGTACACGAAGATGGGGAAAAAAAACAATCCATCAAAAAACAAAAAAAAAACACTGGGCAGATGTCGGTTCAAGCAGTGCGCTAGAAAGTCTATTTGCATTCTTATTAATATTCATATAGTAGTTCTTCCTAAGAAGCTATTGGCTGTTGATATAGCTGAAGCAACCGTGCTTGATGCGCGTCTCGCTCGAGCGATGCGCTGGATCTCGCTGTTTTTGACGGTCGTCGTACATTGCCTCCCATCTCATTGGTTCTGTTGAAGTGCCCTCAACCCCTTTTTTTCCTACATTCGTCTGACTTGCTTCCCTCCACAAACACGCGCCGCTAGAATGTTTATCTCCCAGTTTCTGCAGTCTCTGCGGTCTCGTGCATGACACATGTAGGCCTACAGCTCTGCGTCGTATGGTAAACACGCGCTGGCACAAAACACCCGATGGAGTCAAAAATAGAACAAATCCACCACGCATAGATGACTAAAGACGATATACGTCTTTCAGAGCTGGGATGAACTAATCGGCTATTTCTGTCTGTGAATCTATACATTGAAAAATAAATGTTAGTTTTGAAATATTTACAAAGTTCATTAGAGTCTGAGGACGTCTCAAGACTCATCAGAACTGAGTTACTCCCCCCACTGCCCACCGCCCCTCTGCTCGCCGTTGAACCGGTTCCTTGTGCGCTCAGCGCTTCAATTTTGTGCGTAAATGGATGGCAATTGTTTTTAACAAAATACAGAGCCACTTTTTAAACTTCGTCCTTTCTGTGCATAAATAAGAAATGTCAAACATTCAAAACATTAAATACAACTTTTTCGGGTTAGTTTACCGTCCACGTAGGCTATATATACCACCAGTGAGTAACATTGTGCACTCCCCAATTGAGTCTCTCAATTTCCCGGTTCTGCCCCACCGTCTACCGGGCGCGAATGGCTCGTGCGGCCCACGGTCCACGTCGTTCTCCCCTGTACTTCCCTATGACCAAGGGTGCCTTTGAAAGTCTAGTCAACAAGCCTAACTTAGACGTGAGATGTTTCATCACGATCGCAAGTCAATTTGCAACTGTAACCTTGGAGATGATGATTTCAGCCTGCTCACTTCAAGTACAGTAAGAGCAATATGGCCTGATCATATTACTAACCTGACAATACAAGTAATGCCGAGACATCACAGTTCATGTACTTTGCAAACAACGAGAAACAACTAGACCAACTCGATGTGTTTAACATCAAAAGTTTGCAACGCTTGAAAAGGTTGCTGGTGTAGCCATTGTTAGTTTTTGATTTTGTAAAGTGCAAGGGGCGGATCAGTCCAGCCGGTTTCGGACTTGACAGCTGCCGTAATATCTGTCCAATGAGACACTTCTTCCGTCTACACTGGCTGCACGGCTCCTCCTTCGTACCCCAGTGTCGGAAGTCATGAAGACCTCAAGCCGTACCAGCCCGCAGCCAGCCACGCTCGACCAAAACGGAGACTTCGTAGGAGAATCCGGAATATTTAAAAACGACAAATAGGGTTAAACTCAACACAGCGCTTATAGGCCAGCCGGCTGATGTTTCATCACAGGAGGGTTATCAGAGACCGTACCGAAACAAAAGGCAACAGGTCACATATTCGGATCTAAGATAACTAAATTAGTTTAATATTGACCTTTGTCATGTTTATCTTAGAAATTGATTGCTCGTTAGTATGTCAGAGTGTTGGAGGCGTGGAAGTGATCGTTATCAGTAGCCCTACTTGAACTGATCAAAGTGCGTCCAGTCAACCAGCTGAAATCGCGTGGCTATTCGCCATAGCTGCGCTACTTCATACCCAAGTCACCCTGTACGATCTGACAGCTACACAAAGGTAACAAAAAAGTAGATCATTTTCTTGTAATGTCACTGAGCAGAATTTCTTACTGAAGATATTAAGTAGCAAGTACCAAGTAGCCTTGTGTTTGAAGTATCTTGCAGATCTTGAGTGAAACCAGTGCCGCAACAGTTGAGAGATAAGACCGGTACTATTGATGAGTGAGGATACCGCTTATAATGATACACCCGGTCAAAAAGTGCCCAAACCAGTTCATCTGTAAAATGAAACCATGTTTTAACTATGTAGCTTACAAGCGCTGTGAAAGCTCAGGTAACCAAGATTGTTTATTAGTTATCCCGAGTTTGGTAGTTATCTCAGCTGTCAGGTCAGAACCAGATACCAAAAGCGTGCGTGTAGCGCTATCAGGACTGTGTACTAGGGTGACGAGCGGTGTCCGTGCGCGGTTGGCGCTGAGGCTAACGGTGTTACTGTGCAGGTTGCTATCATGAAGCAGAAGACGAAATGGGAGGACTTCATAGAGAGCATCAGTGTTTACCAGTGGGTGCTGTCCTTTCTCGTCCTAGGTGATCCAGTCACATCTCCAGACCTCACGCACGCACGCACGCACGCACGCACGCACGCACGCACACACACACACACACACACACACACACACACACACATTTGCATGTGCGCTATTACTAAACATGCACATCTCTGAACTGTTAACTGTGTAAAGCCTTTTGTCATCCATGGGTTGTGTATAGTGTATAGCATTAGCACATTAGCATATGGCATTAGTCCCACACTGTAATCAGATAGAGCACATGCTGCCTGTAGAATACATGTTATGCAATAACCGCAAAAACCAAAGAGGTTTCCACACAAATGCTATCAGATGTTAATGTTTAGACATGCAATCAAGACAATAACCGCAGACTACATGACAGGCATCATTGAATTGAAATAGTTTGACACAATTAAAATCTCTTTTCATCAGAGCGATTCTGCCTTCATTATATTGCTACTGTATACTAATACATGACAAATAATTAGGTGTTAAGTGTGTATAATAGATGACTCTCTCACCTCCTCCTTGTCTTCCTCCTATTGCAGGCCTGGCCTGTCTTGTTTTGAGCCTATGCGTCCCCCTCACCGTCTCATGGCCGAACCCGCGGACTCCAACTCCAAGGTTTACTTTCATGACCAACACTGTCAGCGCGGACGTGGTCGGAGTATCGAGCAGGTCACTGTGCGCCCCTGCGCCAATAGACGAGCATAGGATCCGGAGGTGACGGGAGCTGCGTAGGCTCAGTGCATCGACATGACATGTACTGGCATCGGAACGGTCGACTGTACGCGAGCACTCCAGAGAGAGGTCTCTGTACATCACCTCTGGGTCTCCTCACATCACCTCTGGGTCTCCGCACATCACCTCTGGGTCTCCACACATCACCTCTGGGTCTCCTCACATCACCTGTGGGTCTCCTCACATCACCACTGGGTCTCCGCACATCACCTCTGGGTCTCCTCACATCACCTCTGGGTCTCCTCACATCACCTCTGGGTCTCCTCACATCACCTCTGGGTCTCCTCACATCACCTCTGGGTCTCCTCACATCACCTCTGGGTCTCCTCACATCACCTGTGGGTCTCCTCACATCACCTCTGGGTCTCCTCACATCACCTCTGGGTCTCCTCACATCACCTCTGGGTCTCCTCACATCACCTCTGGGTCTCCGCACATCATCACCTCTGGGTCTCTGCATGTCATTACCTCTGGGGGTTCTCGTGCATTTGTTCAGTGTAGCCCTCTGGAGAAACAGGTCTGGCACTGACAGGGTGTTTCCGATATGAACCTCCTCGAGTCCTCCACCGCCATGTCAATGTACCCTCTAGCGAAGAGGTGCTCTCCGCCACATCAATTCACCTCGACGGTCCTCCACCACATCATCCACCTCTAGCTGGGTCTCCTCACAATCACCTATCTGGTCTCCTACATCACCATCTGGAGTCTCCCTCACCATCATCACGGCCTCTGGGGTCTCTGCAGACCCCATAGGCCTACCACCTCACCCATCTCACGCCGTGTGGCTGGCAGCTTCCCACCATCACCTGTCGGCGGATCTACCTCACCATCACCCACTGGAGTTCATCACGCCGCGACACCTCCTGGGTCTAGTCTCGACATCCATCACCGGTACTGGAATCCCTCGGCACACTCACCATTCACCTGATGCACCGGGAGGGGGGTCTCACTCACATCACCACTGGGTCCTCCACGACATCAACCCTGAGGTCTCCCTTCAACCCATCACCTCTGGAGACTCACAGCCTCACTCCATGTTAGCAATACACCCTCTGAGCAGGTATTTCGTCCTGAACAATGTGTGCTATCACCTCTGTGGTCTCCTCACATTCACCCTCGTTCTGCCCGAGACGGTCTCCTTCACCCACTCAAGCGACCACGCACTTATGAGGACCTTGAGCACAACATCGCCTACTACTGTGGGAGGACCTGCCTCCGCTCCACGCTCGGCCTTGGCCTGCAATCAAAAACACCAGAAACTAGGTCGAGCCCGAAGGCACACCAACTGGCAGCAACCTATGTCCCCAGACACACCCTCTGAAGAGCTCTCCTCCAACAACATTCACGCTACTGATGCGAGCACAGACTAGTTACAGAACTGAGGACCCATGCCCCCCCGAGTGCCACACACATGGCCTAAAGCCGCCTCAACTATCTACGTTTGAAGAAACCAAAGCCACACTCACGCACGTAAGTGGCGTGAGAACCACGCGTGCGACAACCGAGTCACTAAGGTTCCGAGGAGTAGCCACACGTACAGGCATTCACATGGAACAGTGCTATCACTCCACCAGTCAGTCACTAGGCTGACCAAGGCAACATAATAACGGCATAAGATTGAGGGATGTCAACTAGCCACTGTGACAAGACCAAGCACACAGCCGACTAGTGGTATAAGTCGTAGCTGGGAGCCTGGTTTGCCCATTCCAGCTATCGGACTGCACAGCTGGTCGTAGCCCTTACTATTACATAGACCCTGCTCCGACAAACTGCACACCCACCCACACCCAATCGCATGAAGCAAACGTTATTTCGTTCTATACACCCAGACAACCAACAGAGTTTACGGCAACCTAAACCAGCTGGTCAAGGCCTTCAAGAACCCGAAGTCAAATGTTAAGCACAAACAACTATATGGCCAATGTTCACTTCATTGCTCTGCACTAGTGGTTTAACGACGCCAAGATGGACAATTTCAACTCGTATGTTGTCTTAAAATAGCAATCAACCCAAAGCAGATCCAGTCTTAATCAAGCCGATCTACACCATTTATTAAATCCTGCCCGAGATATAGAAGTATGCAGACTGCATTTCTATTGAAATGTTACAGCACCACCCAGTAAGACCAATAATCTCACTCATCTGAAATGGTCTAGTGATTGCCTTGCAACCCAGAGCGGGACCAGACCACGACAGACCCACATTTGTAAGTGTGGAGACCCATGACACACCAGTGCGACAGTGAGGGGAATAGTGCTGGACGTCACATAGTCAAGACACTTCAGTTACGTAGTACCAGGTACCAAGGTAGACTGAGATAGGTAGATGAAATCTAAACTAAGAATATAACAATAAAGATGATGTTCTTTAAATAAACACACTCTGTGCTCCGCGCTTAGAAAGTCGATATGGACTTCACCTTACTGAGTTACCACAATGGTGTAGGTCACTGTGACCCGAAGCCAACACCAGGGTTAAACATAACATAGTTGAGACCCTGCACCAAGCCACGTGTAATGTAACAGCATCGTAGTAGATTGCAACCTGAAAAGACTTCTACCTTATAACACGTCTATTGAGCTAGAACCCAGCACAATAACTTAGTTTTGAAAGTCTACTTAATTGATGCGAGACCACAACACCAGTGCAAGCCACCAGCCCACTAGTTGAGCACCCAGCTACCCAGTTTCCAAGTACAGCAATGTGGTTAACAAAACGACACATGCATCTATATACAACCTGCGCAACGCGCTTCAAATACCGACCAATCCCTCTCTGAGAACACCTCCTACTGAGCACGACGCCCACACTCGCCACCCCCAACCCTGACCCAACCTCACGTATCCTCTGTGCGATACCTATCACACCAGCGACCCGAAACCCAGCACACTCTACAGCCGCTACCAGCCCGAGACGCTTAGCCAGCTCCTCAAGTCCCCACAAGCGCACTAACCATCGCGTACCGAACTAACATAGAATCCCCCCAATCGACGCCAACACACACCCCGCAACCCCCTGCCAACCATCCCCTGGTCAAACCTGCTACCACCTCCGCACCCACCCCAAGTAAGTCTTCGGCTCGTGTCGCCCCACCACCATACACCCGTCTCCTCCAAACACCACCCACCTAAAACGCCTGATTGAACGGACACTTCTCGCCGTCTTCCTCTCCGCCACGACCCTATCGCGTATTCATCTCCTCCTTCCACTGCGCGGTACCCACAACGATCATCCACGCAAAATGTCGCATCCATGCCTTTACCTTTCTTAGCTAACCACTCCTTCTGCCCACCTTGTAAGCACCGTACTCTGTAGGGAATAACCCATCTCACCGCACAGAAATCGTACTTCTTTGCTCTCATCTATCCCCAGATATCTCCCAATGGCGGACATGCGTTTTCATCCCCTGCTCGTTCACCGTCACGCGCCATGGCCTTATCCAAATTCGTGTCCCTGCTGGATCCTGGCTTCGTCTGTGGCTCATTTCACAAGTCTCATCACGATCGCCCAGTTGTAGCCCAATACCTGTTTCCGTGCCTACAATTCGTGAGATGGCTCCGACTCTCCCTGAGGACTTCCCCATACCTCACACCCTTACCGCTTTCTCCTCTACGTTCTACGCTCGCCCCATCTCTCTCTACTGTCCTGCGCTTCCTCTTGCGCTCTCCTATCTCTCACCCTCGGCGGCTCAGCACTACTGCCTCATTTACCCTCCTTCCATGTCTTCACCTCGTATGCTCTGTCTTCCCTCCATCCCTTCCCTCTCTACTCTTCTTCCACCATCTCCACGCTCCCTCTCCCCTCCATTACCTTTTTTGTCCTGCAGGTTTCGAGTCTCCTAGGGATACCATTTAGTGCTCCTTCCTCTTCTGGACTACCAGTTTATCCCCTCCAAAGGTTTATCAGCCCTTACATACCACTGTAAGCCTCAGTCCTAGTGACTATCAGTATCCACTTAGCCCTTCAGCGTACGATTCGATAAATCCTCATAGTTAAGCCCACCTTATCCACATATCCACTAGAGCGTACCCTTTAGAGCACTTGATATATACAATTAGTAACTACCCAGATATTCCACTCAGAGGATAGAACTTGTCAAACTAATTCTCTAGTAGCTCTCCTATCCCCAGGTCTAGGGACGCTCTTCATAGTCCAACAGGTAGGGTACTGATAGAGAGCTCTTACCCACTCATTCTCTCACCTCTCGTCCTCATCGTCTAGACTTCTCGCTACTTTAGTCTCCGGGACCTACAGCGCTATCACCTAGAACGTAGATAATAGTAATACCAGGCCTCTCTTAGCTCCTCAGTGGGCCTGCAGTTACCCTTATGCTCGAACATTCGGTAGGACTTGATTTTAGCCGTCCACATCCTACTCAATCAGTGCCTCTATCAGCTCTAAATACTGTAAGCCCGTAGTGAACTACACTACATCTATCTCTTTCGTCTCTCTCGGTAGAATATCTCTTTGTAAAATAACCACTAGTGGTGACATACTACTACGTAGATTGACAATGTAAACAGGTAAAGCTCGCTCGGGTAGTATGCTCACCTGCGTTCCCTTGTCCACAGGTTAGCCGACCGTGTTAGGGACTCCCGGTATCACATCGATGACTGCGTTTTAGAACCTCGTGACGATAATAGTCTCCGTTAGGCTCCCCATACGGGTACCCACTCCAGTCCATACAACCTCGTGAACAACCAACAAGTTCCATTAGCCATACCCCTGTTCCCAGGGCAACAGTCTTAGTGCCAGTTTCACTCATACTATATAGTTGTCCACCAGGAAGGGATCCGGGCACTGTAAGGACGGTCCACTCCTAACACGATAGGACCTACCACGAGGATGGAGGATAGAACCCACTGTAAATCAGTAGGAAGGTACCAGCGATCAGCTACAGAACTGTTAAATGCTAAGTAAGCCTCCTCAGCAGAGCGTACCTCATGAGTCCACGGACCTAGGACTAGATCCAGCGACCCCCATAGCCGTGATGTATCACAGCTTGAGGTAGGAAAATGTAAAGAAATTGAACAAATGGTCACTGTAACATAGCACGTTACAAAGCATGAGGCTACCTAGAGACCCACGAGAAAATAAACTTATTGAAAGCGTCAGAGTAAAACTGCTACTCTAGAAAAGAACCACTAGCACTCCATGTCTTCAAAGCCCACACCAGACAGGTCAGGCAGAGCCCCCGAGACAGGCCCACATCCCCTGCCTCCTTACGCACCGATATCCTGTCCGGGTCCCAGACCAGCTAACACCTCTTACCCCTTCCTGCAACTAGAACCTAGTACCTGGCCTGTGTCTAAAAATACGGGGACAGGAAGACGGGCAGTGTTCGATCTGGTGATTGGCGGCGCAGCTGAAGTCCCTGTCTTGCCATCCGTCATCTGCCGGGAGTCACACGGACTTGTGCTCATGATGGCAGCACCTCTCACCCAATATGCCACTTATTTACGGAATGCACGTGCGTTGGTCTATTAGTGCATGACGGAAAACAAAAGAAGCGAACCCGAAAAAGGCAACAACAACCCAGCATGGAGTTCGGAAAACACCACACGTGCACACCTGAGCATAAAGAACTACAGATCCCAGACACAGCAGCCACCACCCAGCGGACAACTACTATGCTAGTCGGAGACAAGCACACTGAGAACCCCAAGCAGATAAGCACTCTATGAAGACCAGAGACACAAGCCAAACGCTAACTGTAGTTAAGAAGCCACCTGCCAAGCCAACAACCAGCACAGCCACGAGTGTGGAAGAACACCTGCCATCCGCACATCACGCCACTAGTAACAGAGACCCAGCCCGACACCAAAACTCAAAGTAGCAGACTGAGTCGAGCAACGACTGCCAACCACAGACAACATGTCAGTACTAGCTAGCGAACGCTTGTGACGAATCCACCTACGCAAGCACTCTAGTAGCTAGCAGACTAAGCGCGATGAGCAAACCCAACATACAAGAACACACAAACTCCACCACCGCCTGATCGACTCCTCACACCCCATGAGTGCACGGGTAGTGGACCGTACTGCACCCCTTAAAACATGGCCACTATGATAGTCATCTAATGCGACCCACCAGCCAACACGGTTCCTACCCCAATACCCCAAGACCCATGGAAGACGCACGAGGCACCCGCCCCCCCCCCCCCCACACCCCCCCCCTCGCCACCCCCCCCACACACAGCCCCACACACAAACACACTATACAGGCGACGCACACACGACCACACAACCACACACACAAGCTCAGACCCCACACGTGACAGAAACGCAAACGAACGACCGCAGCCCCCCAGCACACACCCGCCACACGACACACGCACAAACCCCGCCAAACCAAAACCAACGCCCGTTTAAGCCAACCGACAAGTTACAACAACCTTCAGCACAAAACAACAAAAAAAAACACAGGCCACCCACAACACCCAGCAAAAGCACAACGCACAAAGAACGCCAACAAAAAAGGCAACAAGTCGAGCCCAAACAATCCCAACAAAACACCTATATCTATCTACAAAGATAAACCACAACAACACCGGCCTCACACACACCCATGACACAACAACCACACCAAAAACCCCCCAACCAACAAAAAACCAAAAACACCCCACGACCACCCCCAAAAACCAAGACCACCCCACCCTCTCCTAAACCCCCAAGAAAAAAAACCACACGGACCAAACCACAGAACCCCCCACCGCCCTCCCCCGCCGCCCCTCTCCCCCCCCAACACCACAACCCCACACACCCGACACCGCCTGAGCACACACACCCACCAAAGACATAGCTCATCTGCGAACCGAACGCCAAGCACCAACCATGAAGCTGATCGCTCACAACACCGAGCCGCGGAAA
>BROE01000019.1:10095479-10129656 GCA_036571765.1 Plecoglossus altivelis
GTTCAGAACTGTGATAAAAGGTGTAGTGTCACCTCATGTGAGAGCTTAAGATTGTAGACACGCTGGGTGTCATGGATGCGGGAAAAACACAGGGATGTAGGATTGTAATGTGTGACAGTAGTGTATAGATGTGCAGGTGTCTCAGCTGTGTAGGGCGTGTAGTGAGTAAGTCAGAAACACACACACTACTTCTGTACGTAGGCTGTAGACTGTTTCAGTGTGTTAGGTGCACCGTGTTACAGTGTAGCAGTGTGTAGGTGGCAACCGTGTTTCAGCTGTGTAGGTGCCAGTGTTCAGCTGTTCTAGTGTGCAGGTTGTGTAGGTGTATATTGTTCAGCGGAACACCATGAGTGGGGACAGCTGTGGTACGGGGTCGTCAGTGGTTCCAGAGAAGCTGTGACAGTGTCACATCTGAACGATTGTAAAGCAAGTGTGCAGCTCGATGGTAGAGTGTACGTGTATCCCAAAGCCCTACACTGTTAACCAGTGTGAGAACAATGTAGTTCAAACCATACAACCACACTATTACCGGGGACCCAAAGCAGAGGCGTCAGCAAGTGTATAGGTGACCCAGAGCAGAGCATTAGTTCAGAGAAGCTCTGCATCACATGGGGCAGTCTCTCCACACGCTATCTGAGTTGTGTACGCGGCGTGCTTCCCTGGTCGCATGCGCCAGGTACTAAGCCAAAGGAATCCCCAGCTCGTCGCAGCCCTCACCAGTCAGGCCGAACCAACAGATAGAGCTAGCGCGAAATAGGCAAATCAGCGCACG
Organism: Plecoglossus altivelis; assembly: GCA_036571765.1. NCBI lineage: Eukaryota > Metazoa > Chordata > Actinopteri > Osmeriformes > Plecoglossidae > Plecoglossus > Plecoglossus altivelis. The sequence continues at coordinate 10,096,252 of BROE01000019.1, forward strand.
TGGCCCACTTGGAGATAGGCTCCGAAGCTTACTCTTACAGCAGTAAGAACACGCCGCCAAACCTAGACACAGAAAACTCTCTTAAGCCTTAGAACATTCGTGGCGAAGCGGGCGCAGGCGGTTTGCGCCGGGGCGGAGGGGGAAGAGATGGCGAGAAGGGTAAGCAGAAAATTGCGACCAATAGCATCTAAAGTGATACAGACGACAGGGAGAGCCGGCTTAGAGGAGGGGTATACTAGACGTGGGCAAGTGGTATGAGTGTATGAGAGCGGATTCGTGGTAGTCGGTTGAGCGTCAAACAAACTTCGAGCGCCAGCACCGCTACATATAGCAGTCCAAAACACAAAATACATGAACCCCGACAGAACGGGCAATTAAAAACACACCCAAACCCAACAGTAAGATCAACACGATTAAGACAGCATACCACTCCAGATGGTATCTCGAGGAAAAGACACAGAGCCCACAGCCCTCTAGGCTCTGGGAAACCACACACCCGTTCGCTCTTGGAACACATAAAACATCACACCACGGACAGTACGGAACACACACACCATCGCCACTTGAATTCACAACACACCCAGCGTCGGACAAAAAGAACATCACGACAACCTCCTCTGAACCACACGACACAGTTCTTGGAAACAACAACATCAACCTGTCGGTTCTGAAACACACATCCTCAGTCCTGAAACACAACACCCCATGTCTTTGAAACACCACCCAGTTCTTTGTAACACATCACACCGTGCTTCATTACTGTCTTCTTAGCTGGCCGGCTTACGGGGCTATCTTAAGGCACGCGCCTACAATCACCTGTCTCGCTTATAGTCCCCGCCTCCTCCGGGGCGGCGCCCCGGCCACGCCCCGGGGGCTACCTTCCCTCCTTGGGCAGCTCCACGGGCCATCACGCTCCTCCTTCCCCTTCCGAGAGGGAAGCTTCACAGTTATCCCAGTTCGTGATTCCCGTCCTCCCAATCTGATTCACGGCTTTTGGGAAAAGAAGTATGGGGAAGTCTGCATGCAGCCGGCAAGAGATTCAAGCTCACCCAGGAGAAAACCATCCTGGAGGAAACGCAAGCACCCGCCCACACTCTGAACCTTCTGCCTACCATTTTGCGTTCGAGGAACTTTTGACGATGGGCCCGGGGCAGCGCTCCCATTGTTCCCAGGGAACGTTTGGTTTCGATACCAGCACCGTCTCCAGAGGAACATTTACACGTTTTCAGACCTGTTCTGCAAGCGCTGGGGTTCTCCCCTTCTTTGCGCCGCCCAGCCTCGTTCTGGTTGGTACTTTTTGGATCTTGAACCTGCGTTGATGGGGAGGGGGGCGAGTTAGGGCCCCGAGGGAAGAAGGGGAGGGGGATGGGCCCAGGGGTAGAGAAGTTTGCCTGTTAGAGAAGGCAGAGACTTTAGTATAGAATTGGGTCCCCAAGGACGGCTATTAACTATGGCTTGTGCAGAGAAACGACAATGTTTTGAATGTGTCAGTTCGTTTACGGAACAGTCCACTTGCTTGTTATCATACCTAAATGTGACAATCAGAACTAAACAGACTGAACATCTGATCTTTCTGTGTGTCAGTTAAGTTTGTGTTTGACAGCTCTACTGTGAGGTGAGGTTGTGTTAGTGTGACTGGAGCTTGAATGTCAGGTGAGGTTGTGTAAGTGTGACTGCCCTCTGTCAGGTGAGGTTGTGTAAGTGTGACTGGAGCTCTGTAAGGTGAGGTCGTGTTGGTGTGACTGGAGTTCGAATGTCAGGTGAGGTTGTGTTGGTGTGACTGGAGCTCTGTAAGGGAAAGGGTTTTTTTTGTGTTGGTGTGATCTGGAGTTCGAATGTCCAGGTGAGGTCTGTGATGGTCGTGAACGTGGAGTTCGAATGTCAGTGAGGTGTTTGTGGTGTCTGGACTGGAGTTCGAATGTCAGGTGAGGTTGTGTTGGTGTGACTGGAGTTCGAATGTCAGGTGAGGTTGTGTTGGTGTGACTGGAGCTCTGTAAGGTGAGGTCGTGTTGGTGTGACTGGAGTTCGAATGTCAGGTGAGGTCGTGTTGGTGTGACTGGAGTTCGAATGTCAGGTGAGGTTGTGTTGGTGTGACTGCCCTCTGTCAGGTGAGGTTGTGTTGGTGTGACTGTGCTCTGTCAGGTGAGGTTGTGTTGATGTGACTGCCCTCTGTCAGGTGAGGTTGTGTTGGTGTGACTGCCCTCTGTCAGGTGAGGTTGTGTTGGTGTGACAGCAGGGGGTATGACGAGGCAGAGAGGAGCCACACATTATATAACACTATAGAACACTGACAACTCATAATCAGTTTGAACATTTCAGAACAGCAAGTTAGCCATTGTGTGGACTAAATTTACCTTATCTTCTCCCAGTTTAACAACACTTATATATAGAGAGGGTTCTCTTCTGTAGAAATGTGCTCCACTTCAACATCATACTGTGTTTGTGAACGCACAATTCGATCGGTTAGGGAATTCGATTTGATCGAAATATGTGTACCAAAAAAAAAAAAAAATGCACCAGACACTTAGAAAAGAAAAGTTCTCGGTCGCGAACAGTGCGTCTATCTAGCTAAGATCCCTGTTACTTCAGATCTAGAGCAGCTGCATTGGGCGCAGTGCATACCCTGACTGACTAGCAGCGCGTCCTGGCGAGAGAGCCACTTGTTCTCATCTTCCAAAACCTTGTTGTGAAGGGAGGGGGGGGTGGGAGGAGGGAGGAAGGCTTGGTTAAGGCAGTTACACATCAACAGAACAGCATGGACACACTAGGAAGCCAGGCCTGTAGGAGTTAGATGAAACAGGTGAAAGGTTTTCGTAATAACGGCTACGACACCATGGTAAATCAAACTATTTTCTAGCCAAGTTAATCTGAAAGACCAATAGACAATCTTTTCTGAGCAGAGGGCTTGTAGGAGGTTACTTACTATAACCATAAACTAACTACTTCATTTCAACTCAAGCTGCTAAAGTTTTTTTTAAAAACGAGGAAAGTGGAATATGATCTACGATACTGTATATTCAGAGCACTCATCAGCAGGCAGGTTTTGGCCCGTCAGCTATACTCTGAGACAAAAAGGTTCTACCCCATAAAAAAAGCGACTTTCCTAACATGACTTCCTGACTGTGAGGGAACAGAACAAACAAAGGCTGTGATCATCGTACCACTCTTCATCTTTGTGAGTGAGGAAGAAGTCCTGCATCTGCTGCCGTCTGAAGTCCATCTTGTACTCGTTGTACCTCTTCACGGCCTCGCCCTCGTCTACAGAGTCGTCCAGAGACAGCAGGAACTCCTTAAATGTCTTCATCACTGGAGGAGGAGGACCCAGGTCTAGGTCGTGGATGTTGCCCAGCCTAACACACACCCACACACACACACATAAACACACACACACACACGCACACATAAACACACGCACGCACGCACACACACACACACACACACACTTCAATTACATCAAGAATACACAGGCAACTCTGAACTTTCTTATTCTTGAGTGTTGAGCCATGCAGGTGTGGAATGATCCTTAACAGAGAAGAGGTACTACAAAGCAGAACATGTGTACAGGTGTGCTACTCACCTGGCCTGGATGGGGATGCTGTGGTGATGCTGCATCAGATGCAGATCTGGGGGGCCCCAGGGCTGGGGGGGCGCATAGCTGGGGCCCCCACTGCCTCCGTAACCCAGGTCATAGCCACCATGATAGGGCTCCCCTCCGTGGTCGTCCCTGTTCAGGAGGGTGGTGGTTACAGAAACAGGTTTGTTTTTGTATTGATTTTGTATCGTATTCGCTTTTTTTATCTGGAGTGGTTTGAATAGGAGAGCGATATTAAAGCAGCTGGTCTCTCCTCGTTAGAGATATGTCAATAGGTATGTAGAGGCGTGTCTAGTCTCTCACCAGTCTCTCCTCGTTAGAGATATGTCAATAGGTATGTAGAGGCGTGTCTAGTCTCTCACCAGTCTCTCCTCGTAAGAGATATGTCAATAGGTATGTAGAGGCGTGTCTAGTCTCTCACCAGTCTCTCCTCATGCGTTTCTGCTGGGGGCTCAGGTCGTGTCGAGGGGGGGAGAAGCGCTCTCTGCGGCCCCTCTCGTAGTCCCGGTACTCTCCCCGGCTCCGCCGTTCCTGCCCGCGCTCCCACTCCCTGGCCGAGGGGCGCCAGTTTACGGAAACACACAGAAGCACAGTTAAATCACCTACTCATTCCAGAGAGACGACAGACACTAAACAGCCGTTTGATGCTGTTAACCAGCACACGTCCGAATGCTCTTCCATGCAGAAACTGGCTTCAGTAATTAATTTGTTTTACCGGAGATTTTACTGTATCCCGCTATGACGTCTGTTCCCTCCTTCTCACCTGTCGTTCCACTCATCTCTCCGTCTGTCCTCTCTCTCTCGTGAGCGGTCATAATCACTCCTCTCGCGGCGGAACTTGTCGCGCCTCCTGCGGTCGTACTCATCATCGCTGTCTGCCATTGTTCTTCTGTGGACACAACTTCGTATCAGCTAGAGATTCGTTACCATAGATTCGCTACCAACAGAGATGAACCAAATAGCATGGCTGCAGTTCGAAAGTACATGTATTTTAGGTTGTGACTTAATAAAACGCGGAATCAAACATAAGTGTACATTTGAGCAAGATACGGCTGCATTGTGGAGGAATCATTTCAACGCAGTTCCCCACACAGCCGCTAGAGGTTGACTTTATACAGTCAGTTAAATCTGGTCATTGGTTGAGACGTGGTTATTTTACACCGTGTCTGGTACATACAGGCCGCTCTTCGATGCTGTGCTTCTATATGCCCAGATGGCATGTTGCTTGTCATAAAAGCGTATTCTAATAAAATCACGAGTAATTGTGTAAATGAAATTCAGTTTAGAAAAGACGGTTGGTGCTAAGGCCGTTAGGTCTACAACGCCACTCCAGCGTTAAGTGAAAAGCCAACAAGCTAGCTGGCTGGCAATCTAGAGCTAGCTAATCAAACTAAAGTTAAATACATCTCCGTCTTAATACTAAAGCATTTTCTACGTGGATCAAACGCCGTTGTGTGGTTTTACTAAACATTTCACAAGATTCACAGCCTGTTCATGAATCTACGCAAGCTAGCGTTTGCTAATTAGCAATACTAGCTAACGTTACTTGCGTTTTAGCATCAGCAAAGATATCTCGCTAGTACCAGTGCCTATTTGATATCTGACTACGTATAGTTCAATTTTAAACAAAAGTGTCTTTCCAACGTGTAAGTCGTGTCTAGTTGTGTTAGTAAGGGGCGAAATAACATCTTCATAAACACATTTGCTGAAGCTACCTAAGGTGTCCACCGCTGACTTCCACTTCGTCGTCAAGTTTGGTGCAGTGTGAACCGGAACTACGTTTTTCTTTCTGTCAAATTATTTCAAAATAAGGGTCTTTTTTATTTCGTAAAATGACGACGAATTCGCCCAAACGGATTAAATCCCACTGAATTTTTAAGGTTTTTATTAACCTCTTTAAAATAGAAAAAATGAATCCATTTTAATGTAGTAAAATCTGGTGTCAAATTGAAATGTATGGATTTGCTCCAACAGTGTTGTACGGAGCCGTTTAAAGATATTTCTAATCTTCTTGAAATAAGTTTTACACACCTTGTTTAAATTACTAGCCAAGTCATTTTTAGCTTTTTAGAATATAATACGTTTTCATCAAGTCTGTCAACAATTTACGTTGTATTCAACAAAGATTAGTGTACAAATACAAATACAAGGGTATTTGCACACCGTAAAGACGAATCGTCGTTTACAGACGAATTGTTGTACCCGGAAATGCATCCACTGCACGTGGAGATGTAAACAAGCAGTATAGAAACACTGTACCGTATAAATCTATGGCTGTACTGTTTCAAAACTCTTTAATTGTACACTGCACAGTGCATCTAACCTGTAGTGCTAATATCCGACGATATGACGTAAATCAACAGTGTATGTATTTTGGGTTTAATATATCGGTTTGTAACCGATTACAGATGATAGCGTACGAAAAAATGCCTGTGGCCTTCACAGGAGAAAGATAATAAATATTCACAATGTTTAACAGCCCTCACAACCCTAACAGCAGCACACACTAACAATGCACCTCCACCGCGAACGGTCCGAGACTTTTCAATATATTAGATGGCGCTGAAAAGGGTTGTTAGAAAGGTTCCGTTAGAAAGGTTTGTTAGACAAGGTAAAGACCTCAGTCAAATGCCTCTACTTTTAGCGTAATACTTATCTTTGTACTCCGGAATAAAACGTGCTAGCTAGAGACTCGTTTTTTCCCCCAGTTGTACGATATAAATACAACTGTTTGGAAAAGTAAATTATCTACACGTAAATTATCAAAGTCACGTCTGGTGTGCATTAAAATACTTCAGTCGTACTTTTTCAGTTTCATGTTTCCCAAAACAACTTTTAGTTTATTGTTCCCTAAAAAGCCTTGGGATAACATTCATCATAACATTTCATATCTCTCTCTCTCTCTCTCTCTCTCTCTCTCTCACACACACACACACACACACACACACACACACATGTAAATTCCGTTTTCCACTACAAGTTTGGTTGCAGAAAAGAAAGGCGGGGCCGCTATGTGACTGTGTGACCAAACCTCTGGACCAATCCCAGTGCAGAAGGCGGTCTTTTGATTCATACTGAACAATCAGTTTAGATTGACCCATTAGAGAGCCCGGTGCTTTCTCTCCACGAGAATTTCAAAATTTCTTGAGCGATATTTGTAAATATGGACATGGATAACTATGCTTATGTAGGTAGGTGGTATATATGCTTTGCTGTATATGTGTGGTGTAACCATTTTATATGGACAAATAACGTGTGCTCAGCCAATTATTCTAGCCTGTTTATCAGCCCACTTCAAAACTTTGTATTGTAACAGTGAGGCTTGCAGTTTGTACTCGAAAGTTGACTGTAACACAGCAGTTATAAATGTTTGTTTTATGGAGTCGTCTCCACAATTAGAAGCCCAAATGTGCATGTTTCTGAGAAGTATCTCTAAAATCTAACTTCAACACGATAGCGTAGACAACGAAATATTCCCAAATTTAAATTACATCGTATTTTTGCCTTCCAGAAGATTTTTACTACAGAAGGCTGGCATTGCCTGTATCATAGGTCAGTCCAACAGAACATTTGGAAAACGTATTAAATGGGAATCATCTGGATTAAGGATTTGCTCTTTGAAGTCGACCACAATCTAATGAGTCTGAAATTCCTGATGAGATTATTCTGCCTCCTCTGGAGTTAGCTTCTGAACACTCTGTACTGTTTACACCCCTATTAATTAATGTCAACATACACTTCATGTATCCTGATATGAACACTGTATATTGACTCTGTACTCTTTATGCTGTACATGTATGTTGATATTAACACTGTATATTGACTCTGTACTCTTTATGCTGTACATGTATGTTGATATTAACACTGTATATTTTGTGTCCCCCCCCCCCTGCTCTGTATATGTCTTGCTCTCTCTCTCTCTCTCTGTTCTCTCTTTCTCACCACTCCTCTCTCTCCACCTCGCTCTCTCTCTTTTTCTTTCTCCTTCTTTATCACCACCCCTCTCTCTCTCTATCCACCTCGTTCTTGCCCCCCCCTCTCTCTCCATCTCTCTTCCTCTCTCTCTTTGTCTCTCTTTCCCTATTTCTCACCACACCCCTCTCTCTCTCTCTCCACCTCGCACCCGTCTCTCTCTTTCCCCATATCTCTCTCTCCGTATGTGGTGTTTGCCATGTGTGTGTTTTCTCTCAGGTTTAGCTCAGAAGCAGAAGGTGATGGAGAGCCCTGAGCGAGGAGTCCTGTCAGGCTCTGAATCCTGCAGCAGCCCTGCTGCTTGGCTCCGAGCGAGCAAGGATGTCTTTACATGGTGAGACTACGTGGTAACAACATCTCTGGGGCTTGGGGAGATCGAACATTTCATACCGCGATCACACAGACCACAACAAGACCAATTGGTTTCTTCGACCTACATACACATCCCTGCTGGGTCTCACACGCACATGCACACGCGCGCGCGCACACACACACACACACACACATAGTCACACACAAACACACACAGACTCTCACAGAAACTCATAAACATTTCTTGCTCTTGTTCGTTCACACACACTCGCTCACACCCACCAAGGCTACATACTGGGGCAGCTGACTGGGGATCTGCGCAGACTAGCTAGGCTACAGCACCGGCGTGGTTGCAAGCACACACACACACACAAGGGGTTCATATGGACGGCCCTTCTCACGCTCACACCCGCCAAGCGCCTACATACCCATCCGGGGTGCTCGGTCTCACACACACACACACTCGCTCTCCACACACACACACACACGCTCACACCCGCCAAGGCTACATACACATCCCTGCTGGGTCACACACACAACACACACACATACAGAACACATGCACATCCTTTATACATACAGAACACACACAGATACAGGAACACACACACAGGACCACACAACGCTAACACTCGCGCATAGCCATTCCAAAGGTTCTACATTACTACTCCCTGCCTCGGGTCCGGGGATCACTTCAGGCAGCTGACACACACGCTCTACACCTCTCCCGGCCCCGCTGAACGATATTAGGCATGTTCTCCTGCTGGATCACACACAAGCATTCCATGCCCCTACAAACATGACCCTGTGGATTCGTTGTTTTCTTTAAAGTTCTCCTCACTGTTAGGACGCCTGAAGCGTTTTTGTATCAGTGTATCTCAGTGTTGGAACGCCCTACTGCAAATGAACAAGTTATAGTTTCAGCCTCCGTCCATCTCTCCACCTCTTCACTGTTAATAAAAACATCAGTTTAGCGGATGTTCCTTAACAGTTGATCCCCTGTTCTCCTCTGCCCTCCACTCCTCTCCGCTTTCCGCCCCTGGTGTTTCTCCGTCTAGAGTGGGGTGACTCCGCCCTCAACACAAGGCGTCTATACGCTGAAGACCCATCTTTCGCATGGGCCAGGTGCTGTCAGCTGCTCATCTGTGGTACGGCCGCTCGGAGCTGCCATGTAAACTGAATGGCGGAGCCGACAACGGGGCGTGGATAGTCCATCGCCCGGGCAAGATTCATGATGGGCAGAGCTTACACTTCAGAATAGGTCTATTCGCTTCTGCTTCTTGGGGTCACTTTACCCTACAATCCACGGATCTGCTGCCCTCTGCTGCCGGAAGGGTACACTGCACACTGTACACTGAACACTACACCTACACACTGCACACTGTACACTGTACACTGTACACTGAACACTACACCTACACACTGCACACTGAACAATACACCTACACACTGCACACTAAACACTGAACACTGCACCTACACACTGAACACTGCACCTACACACTGCACACTGAACACTGCACCTACACACTGAACACTACACCTACACACTGAACACTACACCTACACACTGAACACTGCACACTGAACACTACTGTACACACTACACCTACATCCTGCACCTACACACTGCACATAACACACTGAACACTACACCTACACACTGAACACTGCACACTGAACACTACACCTACACACTGAACACTACACACTACACTGCACCTACACACTGCATAATGCACACTGCACATTACACAAAGCGCACTGCACCTACACACTACACTCTACACCTATACACTACACACTATTCACTGCACACTGGGGTATGTAAGATCATGGTTGCCCCATGTATGCACCTCTGCTTACAACTGGTTGTGTTGTTAGCTGGTTGTGTTGAGGGGTGAGTTTGTGTTTTGAGGTCCTAGGTGAACATCTGTCTTGTCTGGCTCTGGGGGGTGTGGGTTTTGACAGGTGATGGGAACATCTGGCATATTTTGAAGACCAGATGGTGGAAGTATCTGTTAATGGGTCTGACTGATGTGGAGGCAAACTATGCAGTGGTGAAGGCCTATCAGTTCACTACCCTGACCAGCATACAGGTATCTGGGTGTGTGATAGTGTGTTTACTGCCTGTGTGTGTGATGGAGTGTTTACTGTGTGTGTGATAATGTGTTTACTGTGTGTGTGTGTGTGTTGTGTTTGATAATGTCTTTACTGTGTGTGTTGTTTGATAAAGTGCTTACTGTGTGTGTGTTGTGTGTGATAATGTGTTTACTGTGTGTGTGTTTGTGTGTTGCAGCTTCTGGACTGTTTTGTGATCCCCGTATTGATGGTGCTCTCCTGGTTCTTCCTGAAGACGCGCTATAGGCCGGTTCACTTTGTGGGCGTGGCTGTGTGTCTGTTGGGGGTGGGGGCCATGGTGGGGGCTGACCTGCTGGCTGGAAGACACCAGGGATCCAGTAAGATGTTTTTAGTTTAGCCCACACTCTGATCTGTGTCTGAAACAACTTGTTTTCCATGACACTGATCTGTGATCCCCCAGCCAGTGACGTGTTGCTAGGCGACGGGCTGGTGTTGGTAAGTGCGGCGTTGTATGCCGTCTCAAACGTCTGCCAGGAGTACACGGTGAAGAACCTAAGCCGCGTCGAGTTTCTGGGCATGATGGGCCTGTTCGGTACCGCCATCAGCGGAGTACAGCTGTGAGTCCCACTTCCTGTCCAGGCCCCACTTCCTGTCTCTGTTTTTTACTAACACTAGTCTCCTCATCTTCACTGAAACTTCCCTCTGCTCTGTCCTGCGTTGCAGAGTTGTGCTGGAAACGAACGCGATAGCAGAGATAAAATGGGATTTCAAAATCGGTGAGAATTCCCCTAAATTCATCACTCGTTCACATTAGATAGCTTTTCAAGCTGCTGTCAGAATATCTCTTNCCTGCACACCTTAATAGCTGCTTTTAAAGCCCTCCTGTCAGCCGAACATGACAGAGCTGTCTGGAAACGCTTGTCTCCTCAGCCGGGCTGTTTGTGGCCTACGCTCTGTGCATGTACGGGCTGTACAGCTGCATGCCACTGGTGGTGAAGATGACCAGCGCCACGGCCGTCAACCTGTCCTTGCTCACCGCTGATCTCTTCAGCCTCTTCTGTGGACTCTTCCTCTTCCATTACACCGTGAGTTCCACTGGGCGTAGCTGTGGGTGTGTATAGCTCAGCACCAGAGACTATAGCTCAGTGATAGAGAGTATAGCTCAGCGCTAGAGAGCATAGCTCAGTGATAGAGAGTATAGCTCAGCACCAGAGACTATAGCTCAGTGATAGAGAGTATAGCTCAGCGATAGAGAGTGTAGCTCAGTGATAGAGAGTGTAGCTCAGCAATAGAGAGTATAGCTCAGCAATAGAGTACAGCTCAGCAATAGAGAGTATAGCTCAGTGCTAGAGAGTGTAGCTCAGTGCTAGAGAGTATAGCTCAGCGATAGAGAGTATAGCTCAGCCGTAGAGAGTATAGCTCAGCGATAGAGAGTATAGCTCAGCGGTAGAGAGTATAGCTCAGTGATAGAGAGTGTAGCTCAGCCGTAGAGAGTATAGCTCAGCAATAGAAAGTATAGCTCAGCGGTAGAGAGTATAGCTCAGTGCTAGAGAGTACAGCTCAGCGATGGAAAGTATAGCTCAGTAATAGAGAGTATAGCTCAGCGATAGAGAGTATAGCTCAGTGCTAGAGAGTAAAGCTCAGCAATAGAGAGTATAGCTCAGCAATAGAAAGTATAGCTCAGTGCTAGAGAGTGTAGCTCAGTGCTAGAGAGTGTAGCTCAGTGCTAGAGAGTATAGCTCAGCGATAGAGAGTGTAGCTCAGTGATGGAAAGTATAGCTCAGTGATAGAGAGTATAGCTCAGCGCTAGAGAGTGTAGCTCAGCCGTAGAGAGTATAGCTCAGCAATAGAAAGTATAGCTCAGTGCTAGAGAGTACAGCTCAGCGATGGAAAGTACAGCTCAGTAATAGAGAGTATAGCTCAGCGATAGAGTATAGCTCAGCAATAAAGAGTATAGCTCAGCAATAGAGAGTATAGCTCAGCAATAGAGAGTATAGCTCAGCAATAGAGAGTATAGCTCAGCAATAGAGAGTATATCACTGCAATAGAATAGCTCAGCAATAGAGAGTATAGCTCAGTGTTAGAGCATATAGCTCCGCAGTAGAGAGTAAAGCTCAGACTAGTTTATAGTAGTACATTAGAGGAAGCTAGAGGTGTGGTTCTAAGGTAGACAGATACTGAGGTAGGAACAAGGCCCCTAGGCTGAAGGAGGTGGGTCTGATGGGCTTGTTAGTGTGGAGGACCTGGCTGAGGACCCTCTTACCTTCTCCATCTCCTCAGTTCTCCAGCCTGTACATCGTGTCCTTTGTGGTGATCATGGTGGGATTCATCACCTTCAACGCTGTGCCTACCCACGCCCCTCGCCCCCTTCCCGGCCCTGGAGAGGAGGACAAGACGCCAAGCGAGAGGGAGGTGAGCTCCCCGGGTCTGCAGGGGGCGGAGGAGCAGGAGGAGGAGCAGGCGGAGGAGAACTGCTTCAGAAGGCCGGTTGTCACGTACGTCACAGAACGTTGCACCAGGATGTAGCCTCGCGCTCTCACCTCTCTTTACATGTCGTCCACACGCGTGAACGACACGTGCCCTCTGAGGTACGTTCCTGTGTCAACCTGTGTTACAAGATGGCCGCCCGCTGGGTTTCGGGAGAAAGTTACAACTTTTTTTCTTTATAACAAGTGCACACGTATGCATGTGACCAATCGGAGCGCGGATGTTTCACGACTCCTGCACAGTAGCCAATCGGTGACTGGCCTGTTCTTTGCTGACAAACTGCAGTGAGAATGCAGCTGGACACACTTGCTAGCTCAGGGGTGGGCAATCCTGGTCCTTGGGGACCATCCTGAAGGTTTTAGATGTTTCCCTGCTCCAGCACACCTGATTCTAATGAAGGATCATTATTAGGCCCACACAGAGCTTGATAATGACCCTTCATATGAATCAGGTTTGCTGAAGCAGGGAAACATCTCAAACTTTCAGTACAGCGGCCCTCAAGGACCAGGATTACACACCCCTGGGCCAGCCACTCACCCCTCTGGTTACAGTTCTGAAGGACTGCTGTCGTATATTGTGGTGCAACCGCAGGGAGACGTCCAGTCTGTCCTGCTGAGATCACAGAAACTTGTGTACGTGTCACTGGACAATTGCGTGTACATGCTGTTTACATCACAGTACAGCCTTGTCTCCATCACTGTACCCAGTCTGTCTCCCAATTTGCTGGTTTTGTTTCGATCCTGTTATTTATTCATGGTATGTTTTGTTATACAGTCATTTAATGACAGTCATCTGATGATAATTATAATAATCATTATCTAGAAGAAATGATTTGCCTTTAAAGAAAATGATCTTGTTTATACATGAATACCATGTGCATTTGTTTATATGGATGGTTAATGATTACCTATTTATATATATATTTTTTGGTCATTAAAAACATTGTTATTTTTTCATAAACTTTTCCTAATAAAGTTTAAATTGTATTGTTTATGTTTTGGAGAAATATACGCTAATACTGTATATTTTGCTGTTGATCAATATCCAAACTAAAATATTTTAAAAATATTTTAAGTCATGTAATAAAATCAAGATGCAGCATCAGGTATCATTAAAGAATCTAGGCCAAACTGCTTTGCATACCAAACTGCTTTGCATACAAAAGGTATGTCACCCATTACTCTCTAAATAAATGTAATTATTACAGTTGGTTACATTTAGTTAGTTTGCCGCTCTCTCTTGCCGCGTAGCAGCTGTTCTGCATTGCGATGCCGATGTAGCGCGGTTAGTCTCCCTGTCCCACCCTCTCTCCTCAGTGACGCTTCCATCATGGACGAAGAACAGGTACCAGCCGTCGAGTGAAGAGGACAATCGCGCGCCACTAAAGCGTCCACGACCTGCGGCACATTTTTTATGTCCACAAGCCTCGTCTGATATATTATTTCGAGTGAGTCCAATTATTTTGTGATATCTTTTAGACGCTATTTGGACGCGCGATTGAGCTCATTAAGCTGCTAGCCGCGAGACGTGTTGCCTACTGCATCAACCCAATCAATTTGGATTTCGTAACATTATGCAGTTTATACATTTATAAAAGAATACATGTTATTTTTTTCCCGTCTGGTTTTGAACGAGGAATTTGTAACGTGTTAGCACCATGGACAGCACCATGAAACCGCGCTCACTAATAAGCCGTTTGAAGCCTTATGTTTACTACATGCGCTGATCAATGATGTCAGAGTAATCCGTGTTTTACTCTTCTACCTGCCTTCCACTGCAGGGTCGTCAATTTTTGCTGAACGATTTTGACGAAGAAAGAGAAGCACACCGGGCAAGATGAAGCATTTTTTGAGGTTGGTAAATTGCTGTATTTTGTTAGCAGAGCTTGCAAAAAAAACGCATTACGTTAACACCCAATAGCGGAACATGCACGTAATAACACGTAAAGGGATTTAAAACAGTATCTACTTTTGACTTGACTATCGAGTTCTCTACTGACGCTTATAAAGCAATGTTCACAAGGTAATGTCATGCACACACCATGTATGTCTCCTCCCCGAGGGGAAATATGTAGCCTACGCGGTAAAGAGTCTTTGCGTGGGTCGTTAGATCCTATACGGCTATAGCGAGTCGGCAGAGCAGCCTTACTCTTAATTACGGTGCGGTTATAGAGAGCTTAGAAACCAGGCTTCGTAGTTGAGGTGCCTGCGCGTACAAGTACGCTGCGCCTTTGACATCCTGTCGCTTGGTAGTGAATCGATCTCAGGACAGTAGCTAACGGAGCATGCTAACGCATGCGCAACGAACCTGGGTCCTGATTATCATGCTGGTCCTGTCTCGAGGCAGAGGTAAACCCGAGAGCGCGCAGAGCTGGGGGGAGTGTCCTGAGGGATCAATGAAGTGAATTGAATTTGATGCTTTCACGACATTTATCGAGTAATATGAATACTGATTTCGCTGACATGTGACACTGTGACATATACCTGCTTTGAAATACTTTTTCCTGCTGCCATATCATCACTTTGTAGTGCTGATGATCGACTGTTTGTTTGTGTTTATAGTGTTAAGATAGAGACGCTTTTTTCTTAAACTGATTCAGATGTTTGTCTCTTAAAAATATCTTCTGTGAGGTGAAGGATTTAAGGGACTGTGAGAGTATTGTGTGTGTCTCTAATACCACCTCCTCTCTTCTGTTATGAAAGAAAATGTGCTTTCATCATCTCACATACCCCATCTGACAACACTTGCCTTCCATTCTATATCACACTCCTTTCACACCCTCTCACTGTCTGGGCTCTGACTCTCTCCCCCTCCTTTCTCTCCCCTCCCTCCTCACCCCCTCAATCTCCCCCCTTCTCTCCCCGTCTCCAGGGTGGTGTCACAGTTTCTGGTGTTCCTGTACTGTAAGTGTTTGTGGCGTGGTCTGAAGTTTGTGGTGAGGAAGTTGACGGGACGTTGTGAGTTGCAGAGGATCTGTTACAACAACAAACCTGGGGCACGCAGGACCCTTAAGATCGGTAGGCCCTTCTTTCTGCCTGACTGAAAATACACCATCAAACATCACCTTCCATGATTGGAGTGCTGTGTAAATGTATATGTGTGCTTCTGGATGAGTAACACGTGTTGATGAAGGTGTCGTGTTTCTCCTTGCAGAATCGTCCATGCGACACTCCAAGCATGAGGTATCTATACCTGGAATCTATACTGATCGGTAGAGAATCTATCTGTATGAATTCTATACAGTAAAATCTATCTGTATGAATTCTATACAGTAGAATCTATCCATATTAATTTTATACAGTAGAATCTATCCGTATGAATTCTATACAGTAGAATCTATCCGTATTAATTTTATACAGTAGAATCTATCCGTATGAATTCTATACAGTAAAATCTATCTGTATGAATTCTATATAGTAGATTCTATCCGTATGAATTTTTTACAGTAAAATCTATCCTCATTAATTTTATACAGTAAAATCTATCCATATGAATTCTTTACAGTTGAATCTATCTGTATGAATTCTATACAGTAGAATCTATCTGGCCTGTAATCCATCACCTTCTCTCTCATGCCAGCTGTTGCAGTCTGCTCTCAGCGTACACCCAGACGCTGTGGAGAAGACCATCGATGACATCATGAGCCTGAAGAAGATCAATCCTGACACCAACCCACAGTAACTAACTATCTCACCCCTCTCCTCTCACCCCTCTCCTCTCACCCCCCTCCTCACCCCTCTCCTCTCACCCCCCTCCTCACCCCTCTCCTCTCACATTTCCCTTCCCTCTCCTCACCTCTCTCCCGTCCTCTCCTTCCTCCCCCTCTCACTTCACACCTTACCCAGACGTCCAGTATCTGTTCTCCAGTCCTTCCTCCAGGGTGACCCTCTGCGTGCCTCTGTCTCTCCCCAGGCTGGGCATCTCTCTCCAGGCCAGCCTGTTCCAGGTGGTGGGGTACCGGGGTCTGGTGGCTGAGGTGGAGAAGCTTCGTAGGGAGCCGTACGACTGTGAGAACACCGACCACGAGGAGATGCTGATGAAGGTAAACTAGCATCTGTTTACAAGGATGTGGAACGTTTATGTGGAACACGTAAGTGGAACAAGAATGTGGAGCATGCGTTCCTCCGCTGCAGCTCTGGAGAGAACTGCGTCCGGACTCCCCTCTCACAGGACGCGTCTCCAAGCAGTGGTGCGAGATCGGTTTCCAGGGCAACGACCCCAAGACAGACTTCAGAGGCATGGGTTTACTGGGCCTACATAACCTTTTGTAAGTGTGTGTGTGTGTGTGTGTGTGTATAAGTGTGTGTGTAAGTGTGTGTGTATGTGTGTGTATGTGTGCTAGATCAAGACACCTTACCTCACAGCAAAAAAAAAAAAAACAGTCTCTGATATGTGATTTAATAGATTATTTTCTCATTGATTAACACTAGTCCCAGACACTGGAGATCTTCACTGAATGTTTCTCTTAGTTTAGGACTAGGATCAATCCTTGTCTGGGAAACTGTGTGATTGTGTCATTGTAAAAATGTGAAAATAAACATAAATGTCAAACACGTGTTTCTTTCCTGTAGGTATTTTGCTGAACATGACAAGGCCACCGCTCTGCAGGTCCTGCATGACTCCCTCCAGCCCAAACACAGGTACAACACACACACACACATCCTCACACACACACACACACATCCTCACACACACGCACACATCCTCACACACACACACCCTTACGCACTCACACACATCCTCACACACACCCTTACGCACTCACACACATCCTCACACACACACACACCCTTACGCACTCACTCACACACACACACACCCCCCCACACACTTACCCTCACGTACACACACACACACACACGTACACACAGACACTTACACAAACATAAACACCCTCACACACGTACATCCACCGTGCGCACACTCTCGCACTCTACCCACACTGCATCCCTCCTGCTCCCACTGCTATCCAGTACGTCCATACCGTCCTAACCTTCATTTTTCACAGCATTGCTGCGTTTTTCACATGATTTCTCTGGTCGCTCACAACCTTGGTTCGGTCTAACACTGTCGTGGAATCCTTCTGCACTCCAAGGGTCGTTCTGTATCTGTTTTACACATACGCTTGAATGGCATCTCATCCAGCACATTCACCGTCTCATGCTGATGTTGCCGTCTCTTCACCCCTCCCTCTCTCTCACCTAGGAGCGAACGCAGAGAGGCAAGGTACTCCATTTCACTTTCATTTCAGAGCTGCGAACGTTTGCTTGCCGGACATCTTGATTTCATCTGCTTCTTATTCGCTGCTTCTCTTGGCTCTTCGATACTGAACTGAACGCCAGCAGTAGAGCTAGACCAAGCTCTAGTCATGGTTAGTTAGCTAGTTAGCTAGTTGGCTAGTTAGCTAGTTAGCTAGCTCAGGTCTGTATTAGCTCAGATTTATTTACGTTTAAGAAGATAGAAAGTAGCTGTTACTCTCAAACATGCTTCTGTGTGAGGAGGAACGAGATCAGATTCTCACTGGTCTAAACCAGTTAGAGTGCTGTATAGTAATCCTCACACTAATGTAGTCTCTATGCCAGTTTAGTCGTGACTTCTCTGTCCTGACTGCGTCTGTCCTGACTAAGTTTTTATACTCCTTTTAGTAAAATGTCTAAAGCAGAATGGGAGAAGAAGAACATAGACAAGGCTATCGGGTGAGTATCTGATCCTTGGCTGTTCCAGAAGATATGTTTATGTTCTACTCGATGCAGTGGCTAAAACGAATTGAATCCAGCCTTGAACCCTTAGCTGTATGTCTACACAAAGCTACACAAAGAGCTCTCTCTCTGTCTCTCTCTCTCCTGCTCTCTCTCAGTCTCTCTCCCCTTCTCTCACTCTCCCCCCTCTCTCGCTCTCGCCCTCTCTCTCCCTCTCCCTCTCTCTCTCACACACTTAACTTACAAACTGTCCGAATAATGTGGGGCATGAAAATGAAACAAACCCCTTAATCTTTCAGATACTCATTTGCCATAGTGGGCATCAACATCACGGACCTGGCCTACTGCATGCTGGTCAGCGGAGCCCTAAAGACGCACCTGTACAACGTGGCCCCAGAGATGCCCAGCCTCCACCACTTCCAGCAGACCTTTTGTGAGTATGATCCGCAAGGCAGCCATCATGCTGGTAATAAAAGCAGCTAGCAACGGGCTGTGTTAAGGCTAGCTCACCAGGAGGAACAAATATTAGCGTGGTTTTAGCTATGTAAGCTAGGTATTAGCATGGTTTTAGCTATGTAATAAGTAGGTATTAGCATGGTTCTAGCTAGCTGGAAACCAGGTATTAGCATTGTTTTAGCTATGTAACACTACGTATTGGCTATATAACAAGTAGCTATTAGCATGGTTTTAGCTGTATAACACTAGGTATTAGCTATATAACAACTAGGTATTAGCATGGTTCTAACTAGCTGAACCATTGCTATCCCAGGTTACCTCATGCAGGAGTTCCACCGGTTCTGGATCGAGGAAGACCCCTGTGACATCATGGAATTCAACCGCGTACGTTCCAAGTTCCACAGGAAGGTTCTGCGCCAGCTGAGGAACCCGGACATGACACTGTGTCCTCATTTCTCCGCTTCTGATCTCCACCTGGTTAATATGTAGACACGCCCCTCCATCTGTAGACACGCCCCTCCATCACCTCCATCTGTAGACACGCCCCTCCATCACCTCCATCTGTAGACACGCCCCTCGCTCACCATCAATCTGTAAACACAACCCCTGTCATCACATCCATACTGAAGACACGGCCCTCCACCTTAAGACATGCCCCTTACCATCCACTCCACACCTGTAACACCACACTCTCCACCGCATGACATACGCTAAATTAATCACAAAAAAACCACCCCCTCACCACTGAAACCACAGTAAACATAGCCCTCATCCAACCTATAGACACGCCCCCCTAGACCACCCTGAGACCGACCCCCCCACCTGCAGAATACATATCCAACCTCCATAAACCCCTCAAACCTGTAGACACATACCACCTCCCCATCCCTCAGACACCTGTGAACACACCCCTACATAAACACCTAGACCACCTGTAGATCCAACCCTTCCCAGTTCACAATCCAACCTGTAGACACCACCATCCACCACATCCCTCCATCTCTTCTCTCTCTCCCTCCTCACCCTCACCCTCCTCCTTCACACTCACCCATCACCCTCACCCACCCATCACCCTCCCATCCCCTCACCCACCTTAGACACACCCTCACATCCCTCCACAATTACACAACCGACCTCCATCCACACCCATGCCACCTGACAGACACACCACACCATCAGCCCTCTAAAACCTGCAGACACGCACCCTCCAAAACAAACTGCTATACTACAAACCCCTCCATACCCCTCTACCATGCAGACATGCCCCAAAACGCTACAGACAAACCCCTATGAACCTCCACATGATTTAAAGTCAAACTACCTTTGATATCACATCCCCCTTCAACTGTACTGTTCTCACATAAACATACACTGCCAGCACTATCCCATCCCAAGCACATACACACACACTCTACAAACACACAATAACCATACTTATGACAATGACAGTAAACACTATCAGTGATTAAAATACACACACCGATACAAACAGTGAACGAACCACCCACATACATACACAACAATACATACACAGCACAACTCACTAGAATACGCAGCACTAACAACACTACAATACAACTAACAAACATATACAACAGGCAAACACTCAACGTAATACACACACTATACCACACCATAACAAGATCAAAACAATACACGAGAACTAACGCACACATACAAAAGATAACGCCATGAGCAACACACACAAACGTAATGTCAGCATCCGAGTACACAACATTACACTATCCAAGACAGCACACACACACACATAATATAACAGCAAACATAACACTCACACACACCCATCGTTTCATGGCAACGTTAGACCACCAGCATAGCCGATGACCTCAGAACTGTAGATGTGGGGAACCCACCAGTCTCTCAAGTCATTCTGTCGCTTTAACAGTCAACAACACGATTGTACAAAAACCCATAGTTGCCACAGATGTATTCTCTCAATGGGTTTTGACGATGTTACACGCTTTCTTAATTAGCTCCTCGTCAGTGCAGCGTAATGTGATAAAACATATGAATGTTGGACCAGGAAGCAAAGGTAGGACGCCATGCCTCCTTTTAACCAGCAGGTGGCAGTGTGGATGATGCAGCACTGTCACTCACAGAGCCGGTTAATCCACTGTAGCCTACTGTCTGTGAGTAGGAGATGCGGTATATGTAAGAAATTAAGGGGTATCATTGTGTTGTGTTGTGTTATGTGCACAGAGACAATGTATTGAGGCTTTTTATATGTCAAATAAGCTGAGAAAGTTGGCTTTAATCATCCAGTGTAGCTCTGAGCAGAAGTCCTGTTAGCCAATCACAGCGTCGTTTGCCTAATTATCCAGACACTGCATTGTATTTCTGTTTCGGATGCATGATTCACTTCAAAAGAGCCAAATCGATTTGCCAAACGAATGAAGAGACTTACAACAGTGATAAGCAGAGCAACTAATTCTGATTTCGTGAATGTGTTTTAGATATATATATATATATTTTCTCTTTTTCACGGTCGTCACATTGTATGTGTAAATATTTTGTTGATTTATTGAATGTGATATGCTGTTACACTGTTTTAGTAGCCAAAGCAATAATTTTCATTTATCTTCAAATATATATATCACTCCTGTTCCTTTTAGCACCAACGGTGCCTGTTCATCCTATTGGCTGTGTGTCCTCGCAGAACCATTTATTATAAAAAGGCTAGAATTCACATGAGACACTTCGAGCTCAGATACTACAGACTGTTGTGACTAGATTTTGAAGTTATTTTATCTGAGCTATGGGCAAATCCAATGCAGTATCAATCGACTGCATGAAGATTGACCGATGTGACCAACATTATAAACAGCCTTCTCTTACGTTTTATTTCTGAGTTATAATCGTTTTTTCCCTTATAAGTCCGTGCTACGATTGGCTTTTACTATTATTATTATTATCATTATTACTATTGGCTTGTGTGAATGTGATTCATCTCACGCAGTTGCTGTTAGCTTTGCATCACTGTGGACATTGCACTACTGTAAATATACGGTTTCATGTCGCTGTTAGCGCCCTGATAGATTGTCTTACCTGAGTGTATGGAAACTGTTTCCCAGTACTGACTGACACATAGTTGAATTTAGATACAAGCTGGTTGTACATTCTGTTTTAATAACTTTTCAGACATACTGAGATCAACGTGCATGATGATATCCAAGGTGTGTCTTGTCTTTCATCTTGAGAACGCTAAACATTTCTATATGCTTATATACATTGTGCTATGTAACTGCTGCTTTTGAGATCACAATAAAAGCTAAATGTTGATTGTTGTTGCGTATTAACCTCTATGTTTGAATGATTTCGATCAGGTGTTACGAGGGGATCAGTTTGTATCTAACAATGTGACATATGTGTCTACTGTGCCAGAGTCAGGAAAGGGGTCAGGGTTTTTCAGAATCTGGAATATGCAATCACAATAACTCTTTTAGTAGCTAGCTTTCTTAGCTATTCTTTTAGTAATCACTGATGCATGGCAACAAACTTCCGTGTTTATCTTATAATATGACAGTCACACAAATCCATTTGCAGACAGATACTGCAGGCTACCAGTACAATACATTATTTTGTGACTGTCAATACATCGACTACCGAGGGTGTGGAACGGTAATTCTGACAGTCTAGCAGAATGTTAGTCTTGCGAAACTTGTTTCAAATGGCTTATCGAAGTTGACGTCAATCTCGACGTTATCAACGTCGGGGAGCACTTGGTAACCGATCAACGTGCAGTAAAATATGACCTTGAAAGTTTTAGTCCACAGTACAATTGCAGGGAATTTTACGCACGTTAATGTACAGTATAACCCAGGCACATAAAACACGACAGCCAATCACGTTTCGATGTTGGGGCTAAATAGTCTCCTCCCATGACAGGGAAAGCGAAACTTGAAATGGAAAACGAAACTATATGGGTGTTTTCGCTGCGTATAAAGCCATCGTGTAGCATTTAATCTCAGAAAACTGCGCAAACTTTTAAAGAGCTTGAAGACACAGCAACCTACATGTTCGACTATGGGGAACACTAATGGTAAGCGGAAATTTATTCGTACCAAATATAAACACAGCGCCTAAATTGTATGAGAAAGTGCATTGTAAATAGCTTACAAATACTGTGACTATTGTAGTCCCAATAGCGAATGAAGTCGACAATGCAAAACTATATAAAACAGCCTAAAGTTGTTTTTTTAACAAATAAACGTAGATCGTGGCAGAAAAACAAACACAAAATTGAAAGAGCTTTATTTTCTGAACGCACAGAGGAATTGAGGATCGTCTTGCTGGGAAAGACCGGAGCAGGGAAGAGCAGTGCGGGAAATACCCTTCTGGGCAGGACTGCTTTCGACAATAAATGTTCCTCGGTGTCTCACACTCAGATCTGCGCTCGTGCAGAGGGTATTGTATGCGGACGGAAGGTTGCTGTGATCGACACTCCTGGGATTTTTGACACCAACAGGCCTGAGAAGGACTTGGAGTTTGAGTTGGTGTCGTGTCTGACGGAATGCGCCCCGGGACCGCATGCGTTTGTACTGGTGCTTGAGGTGGCCAGATACACGGCCGAGCTCCGGGAGACCGTGAGGAAGATCTGGGGGTGTTTTGGGAAAGAGGCACGAAAACACATGATTGTTCTCTTCACGCACGGCGATAACTTGGACAAGGACATGAAAATCAGCGACTTCTTAGAGAACGACCAGGGAACGAATGGTCTCCAAACTAACTTGAAGAAGGACGACTCGAAAACGATCAAAAGCGTTGTGGAGGAATGTGGAAACAGAGTTCACGTGATCGACAGTAAACACTGGAACAAGAAGAGTGTCGATCAGGAAGTTGAGAGGATGATGAAGGAATGCGGCTTGAGTGAAGCTCAGGTACAGTCATTAGCCAACATGCAGTCGGGCGAGTCTGGTAACAAGTCCTATCGGAGTAACGGCTTCCAAGTGAATAAGTTGATTGAAACCATTTGCACCATGACAAACGAGAATGGTGGACACTACACCAACTTGGCTCTGCAGAAGATGGCTGAAGCCATCGAGATAGAGGTGGAGAACATAAAGGAGGAGCTGGAGGAGAGTGGAGAGAAGCAGGATGGGGTGGAGATCAAGAGGCGAGCCAGAGAGAGAGTGATGACCAGGGCCTGGAGGATGCTATCTGGTGTTGGTACAGGAGCACTAATGGGAGCCTTACTCGGCTTGGCATGCGGAGCAACGATTCCTGTCGTCATCGTGACGGGACTCCTGACCGCTGTGGTAAACCAAGTAGTCCAGGAGTTAAACTGTCGGGGCGACAAACTACTGCTGCCTAAAGCAGAAAACATCTGTATGGCAATCCCACCAGCTGTTGCTACGACAAAGACTTTTCTGAACAACAGCAAAGATGTACTGAAATCATTAAGACTCATTGGGACAGTAAGCGGGGGGGCAGCTGGCGGGGCAGCTGGCGGGGCAGCTAGCGGGGCAGCTAGCGGGGCAGCTAGCGGGGCAGCTAGCGGGGCAGCGGTTGTAGACTCTGTGACAACGGGGGCAGCTGCGGGCGCCAGGGTGGGGGCAGGGGCAGCTGCAGGGGTGGGGCTGGCCGTGGTGGCCGGGGTGGTGGTCACCGCGGGGGCTGTCAAAGGGGGGATCATAGGGGCGGAGGCAGCCGAGAAGGCAGATAATCCTGACCAGGCAGCAAAAACAGCCCTGGATTCTGTCACGAGCCGAGCTTTAAAGTCTTTCACAGACACCTGGGAATTCACCCAGACCCTCTTCCAGCCTAGAGGACCCCCCAGCTAGACATCCTGCCTGCTGCAAGGATTTGAACCAACCATTAACTCGAACAAATAGAAATGCCATCACAACTAAGGATTCAACCAAATGAAAATTCAGAGAGAAAACTGAAATTGAAAATTCAGGATGCATTTGCAAACACTTAAAAAAAAACCTTTTTTTAACCTTTTTTGTTGGTATAAGTAATATGAATCCACTCCATGCCTGCTCTTGAAATATTTGCTGAAGAAACACTTAAGATTACAAATGCCCATTTTCTGAAACTTTGATATATCCACACAGCTGACATGATCACCCTTGTTTGAAATATTTGTAAAATTACCTGATATGAATATCAGATGATCAATCTAATGTAGCCGTGACAACCAAACAACGAACAACGCACCATCAAATGGACCGAACAGAACTGCAACAAGGAAGAAATTAAATCAAATATCAATGTAGAAATATTAACTGCACTTAACCTCTATTGTGTTAGACTAGAAATCCATATATTGAATAGAACTGATGCACTTGGTGTAATGTGAAATCAAGGTTAATGTTCTGTAGAATGTCCCGGTGTAATGTATGCTAACTGCAATACAATGTTAATGATGCAATTGTTTGTGTGCCTGGGTATTTAGATTGTCATTTAGATTGACATATGGTTATTTGGATTTTGTTTTCAGATTAAATGCATGTTTTCCAGAGATTAATTTTTTTTAACTGTAAAAAAAAAAAAAAGGAATGTTCACACAAATATCTGCGTAATGCTGCCGATTTAAACTAAAATGCTTCAAAATAAAAGATGATGATCAACAAATTTACCTTTCAACGAGTATTATTTATTTGCCCTGCTATATTATTAAATTTATTTATTTATTTTTGAAAAAATGAAACGTATCTTAAGTAAAGTGTATGCATGTGTTCTGTACAAGAAGCTGGCCGAGTTTCCATAGAAACACCACCAGACATGACTGTGCCCTCATGCTGGAAATTCTGCTTCTGTTCTGTTTCCTCCACAAGAACCAGAGGAACAGGAACCAGAAGTACTGAGCCTGGCTTCTCTCCAGGAACCAGAGAAGAGATCTCTTCTCCTCCATAATAAGCTGAGGCTGATGTTGGTGGGGAAGACAGGAGTAGGTAAGAGCAGCACTGGAAACATCCTTCTGGGAGGAGGGGACTTCTTCCACACCTCCTGCCGCCCCCACGCCGACACCCAGCGTTGGAAGGTGCAAGCAGGCGGCCTGGAGGGGAGGCATCTTATCCTGGTGGACACCCCAGGTCTAGGCTCTCCAGACAGGGGTGACACGGCGGTAAAAGAGGAGGTGATATCTGGCTTGGAGGGCGTTGCCCCTGGTCCACATGCCTTCCTGCTGGTGCTGAGAGTGGGCAGGTTCACCCAGGAGGAGAAGACTGTGGTGGAACAGTTGCAGGGGTGGTTCGGAAACCGGATGTTGAGACACACTGTTATCCTGTTCACCCACGGTGATGACCTGGACCAAGGGATGGACATCTGGGAGCACATAAATGCCAACTCGAACCTGCGGGAACTGGTTGGCCTTTGCAGAAACAGAGTACATGTCGTTGACAACATGTACTGGAACGAACATCCAAACCACAAGGATCGAAAAGTCGAACTGTTCTTGAGACTGTTGGACATGAAAGAAAATGTGGCTGTTGATCCGGTATTTACCCTCGCTGTATGAAGGAGAGGTTTCGCAGGTCTTTCCTTCCTGCTGCTGTCAGACTTTACAATGATCACTGTTAGCCCTGAACATGTGCCATTCACCTGCTACAATCATGTGCAATATAATTTAACATACTATTAATAGACTTTTATCTCACCATAGTCACTTACTGTGTATAACAACACACTTAAGCCACTTTAGTTACCATTTTTACTGTAAATAAGAGTGTGCACTTTACACTTTATACCTTATACCTTATACTTTATATTGTATTTTTTAAGACCATGTTTATTTATCCTATTTTTATTGCATGCGCCTATTTCTTTCATTCCTGTCCTAAACTGTGTGTTGCAACAGTGGAATTTCTCCATTGTGGGACAAATAAAGGATCTCTTATCTTATCTTATTACAGATTGAGAACCTGTTGTCTGCTGTGGCCCAGTCAGAGGTCACCGCTGGATTGACTGCTGATCTGGGAGAGACTTGTGACTCTGTTACCACCAGGAGCAGAAACAACAGGGATCAGATCAGAGAACTAATCAAGACTGTCGATAAGATGGCTGAAGAGAACGGTTATTACACCCAGGCAGAACCTTGCTGCATTCTGTGAGGATGGACGGTTTCATTAGGAGGGACTAACCCAACTTTGTGACGAGTGAATGTCTCCTAGCAACGTGTTGGTGTTCCGCGGAGAGAATATGCTGTTTTTAATGAGGCAGAACAATAGTGTTCCACAATGTGGAACAGAAATGTGGAACAGAAATGTGGAACATGGGCGCGGTTTAGCAGTTCCTGCTGATTCAAACTCAGTAGCAAGGAAGTGTCTTTGAAATTATTAAAATTCCTGTTTAAAAAACGATGTTTTGCTGTTTTATGTTTGTTTTACTGACTAACTGTATAATAACATAAAAGTCTAATGATATTAATAATACGGCCGTAGTAACTTTGATTCTTCCCATCTCTTATTAGTTAAACTTTTTGAAATGTTTTGACTTCTGCATTGCAACTTTGTGTAGTGTCACTAGCGTCCCGTCACCACCAGGTGGCGACAAGTCCATTGTAGAATCCTTCGCGCTCCCTTGCGAGGCTGATTCCCCAGTTATCAGTCGAACTGCAGGACTTGGGAGAAGCGAGTCTAAACACGCTTTAGATTAAGGCTTAAAAAAGCACAATCTGCTTTCACTATAAAGTTGGACTAGGGTGGAATGTGTACGAGTGATGAGTAGCAGAAAAAGCCTATGATATTTAATAATTTTTTGTAAAACTTTAACATGTAACGTTTTTAAAAAAAACATGTAACACAATTATTTTAATGTTGCAGCATGTATTGATTTGTAACATGTATTGTATTAGCATGTATTGTATATTGTATTTATAATATGTATTGCAACATGTATTTTGTAACATTTTGTTTTATAACATGTAACATAATTATTTTAATTTTAAACAATATTACATATTGTTTTACATATTGTTCCCAATATGACATATTGTTTAACTCTTTAGTGTTAGACTTTTTTAGCTTTTTTAGCTAATTATTCATTCTCCTTTTCTGATTAAGATCCGTATATGTTTATTCTCTGCACCTTCCTACCACAGCAAAATCCTTGTTTTTGCACAAATACACGGCAATAAAAAAACTGATTCTGCTTACGATTTTCTAGAGTAGTTGATATCAGTGACGCCTCCAGGAAATGATGTCGGGAGGGGGGGTATGGGGGGCTATGGGGNTCATTCATTCACCATCTCTCGAAGATGGTCACTTCTCTCAGTCAAAACACTGCACTCACACACAGCTGCAAGTTATAGTTCTAGACAAACGGCCTACTCACCACTTCACAGACTCGCAGTAGGACAATCCGTCTGTTGTTGTGGTTTGCAGCAAAGCGGTTCATCACAGCATTAACTTCCAATTCTTTCGTCCGTATGGAAATGATTGACAGCACTCCGAGGTTGCTGGTTCGCCCATCTCCACTTTTGTTCCTCAAATTGGTCTTTAGTCGGAAATCACATGAACCCACTTGTCCATCTTTCAATTATTTGGGGTAACTAACTAATATATCAGTACTAAGTGTCGGTGACAGGCCGGCAGCTTGCTATCCCGCATGTGGCTCGCGGTGGCTCCTTGTTTGTTTTTTATCTCCCTTCTCCTCTTTCTGAATTTCGGATTGTCACCTGTTAGGTAGATCAAGCTGGGCCTCTGATTGGATTGGTGATTGCAACGTAATTAAACGGCGAACGAATGAATGTCGCGGTAAGCGGGACTGCGGGAGGCTCGCCCCCTTGTAGGCTATAATGTTAGGTTGATCCAAATATTTTTCATCACAATTGGGGTTCGGCTTTGTGGGGCTTTGAGGGGAGGCGCCGTCCCTGGTTAATATTATGAAAGCGCTCTGGACCTGGGAGGTTTGCAGTGTGTAATATGGCCCCCTGGTGGCCAGGGCATGCTACTACAGCCAGGCTCAGGTCTGGCTTTGGGCCTGACAGGAAGTTCAGGAAGCCTCTTCCTGTCTTGTCATCAAATCAAATACAATTAGTATAGCCTCTTTCACTAGCAATGTCACAAAGGGCTTCACATACACCTGAACTGAACTGAACCAGAACTGCCCTACACAACTGAATACACAAGAACAAACTCTGGAAAAAAGCACTAGGGAGAAGAAAGCTTAAGGGAATAAACCTGGAGAGCAATTCAGTGAGGGGTCTCCTCCTCTAAGAAATGACCTTGT
Organism: Plecoglossus altivelis; assembly: GCA_036571765.1. Taxonomy (NCBI): domain Eukaryota; kingdom Metazoa; phylum Chordata; class Actinopteri; order Osmeriformes; family Plecoglossidae; genus Plecoglossus; species Plecoglossus altivelis. The sequence continues at coordinate 10,125,046 of BROE01000019.1, forward strand.
CTTAAACCACTAGGCTTGCAATAATTGAAGTGCTACGACGCAAGAGTGAATGAGCAGGGCTGTTGCATGTGCAGAGAGTCTGGTTGTTCTTTTAGCAATCTCTCAGTTCAACTGACTCATAAGCATCTCACTAGTTTCAGAACTACAAGTTCTAGCTTGCTCTCACGGTGGCCACGTTCGATATCTAGACTCAAGCCAGAACAGAAACCAGAATCAGACATTCTGGATCTCGTCTGTTCAAGAGGCTGCCACTGAGCGAAGAGGATGTTCCCGTATCTCTACAGCGTTTGCTGCCGTTTCAGGTCAGCGAATACCTGAGTGCGCGTTCCCCTCACCAAGAGCCTCAGACCATAGTTTACACTCTGCTTGATGCGTCGACATGCCTTCCCTAGTTAAAGAATTCCAGACTGTTTACTTGGTTCAGCATAATGCTTGCACATCTGTCGTCCCGACGCATTCCCTTGCTTGTCCCCAGCGATATAGCTAAGACTGCCACTCTGCCATATCCTCTGTGGACTTACACATCCGCACTACGGGCAGAACCCTTGTCCTCGCCTCCCTCCCTACATCCTCCTCATGACTCCCCTTCCCTCCCTCTCCCCCTCCTCACCCTTCTCCATCTCTTCTACCTCCTCGCTCTCCTCCTCTCCCTCCCTCCGCGCCCCCCCCCTCCTCCTCCAGGTCGTTGTCGGGGCCTCCTCCTTCTCGTCCTCCCACTCTCCTCCACCTCCCCTCCCCCTCCTTCCCCTCCTTCTCCCTCCTCCCCTCTCCTCCACCTCCCCCCGTCTCTTCTCCTCTCTCCCTCTCTGTCCAATCGTCCTTCCCCCCTCCTCCCCTCACCCACCCTCCCTCACCCTCCCCCACCCCCCCCCCACAACCCACCCCACAACCCCCCCCCCCCCCTCCTCTGCCTCCCCCCTCTCCTCTCCTCTCTTTTTCTCTCTCACTCTCTCCCTGATTCACACACCCCTCCCTCTACCTCTCATTCCACCCCTCCCACCCCTCCCCCTCACTGACCGGCGCTCTCCTTTTCCTCATCCACCTGCCCCTCTACTCCCCCCTCTCCTCTCCTCTCCACCCCTCCCCTCCCTTCTACCCACTTTCCTCCACTCCCTTTCCTCCACCTTCTCTCCTCTCCCCTGTTATCCCTGACATCCTCCCCCACCTCTCCTCCAATCCTCTCCCACCCCCGCCCCCCCTCCTCCTCCTCAACCCCCTTCCTCCTCTCGGTGGCATCCTGGCCTTGCCTTGTATTCACTCCTGTTGTGTTCATGTGTGGGAGGCATGTTCTCTGGAGTGGAAGATCATGAGGGAACATGCATAACCCTGTCATGTTGTCCTCCGAACAAGCAGATTGCTTGGCGGTATTTTACTCTTGGGGTAGTGTTTCTCATTTTTACAGTTGCGGCGCCGTACAGACTGTAATCCACTTGCTATCGTCAGGGAGGTATAAAACTCTGTGCTAATAAAGTTGACCAACGCTGAAGTATCGAAGCTCCTGGTTTTATTGTCCTCATCAGAGCCATTCCACCAGACTTCACCGCACAACGTGCAGGAAAGAGACGCTCTTCTTCTGCTAATAAAGACACTGTAAGACTCGTTTGGAATTTATTTTTACTAAAAAAGAATCAAAATAAAGATGTACAATTTAAAACCAAAAATGGGACACTATTAGAACACTGAGCTTTACAGACTCATGGCAGGACCAACAGACGACTGGTCTGAATTATACTGGCTGGTCAATCCCTTGAAGCAACAAGGAAACCTCTACTGTGTGTGTGTGTGTGTGTGTGTGTGTGTATGTGTGTGTCTGTGTGTATGTATGTGTGTGTATGTGTGTGTGTATGTATGTATGTGTGTGTGTATGTGTGTGTCTGTATGTGTGTGTATGTGTGTGTGTGTGTGTATGTATGTATGTGTGTGTGTATGTGTGTGCATGTGTATGTGTATGTGTATGTGTGTGTGTGTGTATGTGGATGTTTGGGCACCAAAAGCATATTGATTATAATCACGTTCTGTGAAGGTAAGACAGATCCTTGTTTTGTGAGCTTGAGTTGAAATCCTCAAAGAGAAGGTAAGATGCTGGTGAGGGAGGGAGGTGAGGGGAGGGGATGGGGTGGGGATTTGGGTGAGGGGATGGGGTGGGGATTTGGGTGAGGGGATGGGGGGGGCGAGGGAAGGGCGGGGGGATGAGGGGAGGGGGATGAAGGGGCATGAGGAGGCATGAGGAGGGGACATGAGGGGAGGGGCTGGAAGAAGCTGTCCCAGCCCTGTGGAGTTGGAGCAGTACCTGCTGTATCTCTGAGAGTCTCAGGGTCACCAGATGTCACAGAGGTCACAGAGGACTGTGTCATCATAGCAGTGTGTGTGTGTCTATCCTATTAATCTAGGCCGATGCCTTCATCATCTGGCTTCGTCTCCACAAAAATGTTCAAATCAAAAGTTCTACCCAGACAAGAGAACTGGACAGTAGACGGGAACAATGTAGACACGAGCAGTTCTCAACTGCTCTTTACAAAAACAATCGATCAAGGAATAAATAAAAAAAAGATTGATTCTGGCAGCAGAAATGTGGGTCCTATTGCCACTTCCTGGTCTACGACTGCACAGTGAGGGGGCGTGGTTTATGTAAAGGGGAGGGGCAAGTCACCATTCATTGCTGAATTCTTTTACACGTAAATAACCGGTAACACCCCCCCCCCTCCCTCCAGAACTGAGTATTTAACTTTTGTACTATACAATATGTTTCCAACGTCTAACATAGGAGAGTCTTTCGTCCTTCAGTTTGTTGGCTGTTAGAGCTGGCGTGGTCTTTGTTATTGCGATGATTCTTTTCTCTAAAGATGGTATCTTTTGTCCTCTACTGGACCTGCTATTTACAGTTAAAAAGCAAGCGTGTACATCAGTCTGCTATGTACAGTCATATTTTTTTCTTTCCTTTTGTTTTAACAGAATATACATATTTACTAATCTTCACAGCTTATTAATAATATATTCATTTATATCAATAAAGTTATTGTTTCTAATTAATACTAATATCTTTCACCCATTAGCAGAAACCAGAGGATAAACACAGTTTATTGATATCCAGTGAGGTTGTTTAGAATCGTTCTCCTGCTTGTATAATGCTCTAGCCTGTTAACAAATAGTCTTCGATTTGAAAACAATCTTGATTGTGGTTCAATTCACAACAACCTCACAAACACACAGGTAATGTTTCAAGTCGACAGTTTTCTGGTCTCGTTCTTCCACATCCACAGCCATCCCTCTGTTCTTCCCATCGTCTCCCCGAAGATTTGGAAGATCTCAGGAGATCTAGAAACACTCCGTTTCACCTTGATCGCCTATGACTGTGGAACCCTGCATGGCCTCCAAGCTTCTAACCCCGCCCCCCCCGCCCCCCGCCCCTCCAACACAAGTCCTTCCTGTTTGTTTGTTTGTTTGTTTGTTTGTTTGCAGTGCCAGCGAGTGTGTATTCTGTCTCTCTCGCTAGCTAGCCTCTCCCGTTCGCCGTTCGATATTGAGTTCCCCTCTAGGCCTGATGGGGTGAGTACGTCAGGGTGGTCCTGGGAATGGACACAGGTGGAGGTGGGTTCTGGGTGGTTCTGTCATAAGGCACTTAGGAAGTTATTGGTTTTCAGGGGAGCTCCGAGGAGACCAGGGCCAGCCCGGAACTCTGGCGCAGAGGGGGCCCAGCGTGGACGGCCTTGGGGCAGTCAGGGGTCAGCACTCGGCCGTTCTCCCCCACGCTGCCTGTGATGGACAGACGAGCCTTGTTCCTCATCGCCTCCGTGAACGTCAGCTACAGAGAGAGAGAGAGAGAGAGAGAGAGAGAGAGAGGGAGGGAGAGAGAGGGAGAGAAGGGAGGGGAGGGAGGGAGGGAGGGGAGGGGAGGGAGGGAGAGAAGGAGGAGGTGGAGAGGAGAGGAGGAGGGAGGAGGAGGAGGGAGGGAGGAGGGAGGGAGGGAGGAGGAGGAGGGAGGAGGGAGAGGGAGGGAGGAGGGAAGAGGACGGGAGGGAGGAAGGGAGGGAATGAGAGGGGGCGAGAGTGAAGGGAGGGAGAGAATATACGAGGGAGAATGGGAGACAAAGATACATTATTTGTGAGAGGGGGGAGAGAGAAGAGTGAAGGAGACAGGCTTGAAGAGATATAGGACAGAGATGCAAAAAAATTGGAATGAAAGAAGTGTGGAGGAGAGAGGGGAGAGATAAGAGTGAGAGAGACATAGTTACACAGAGATGAGAGAGTGTGAGACAGAGAGTGTGAGAGAGAGAGTTAGACAGAGATTAGAGAGTGTGAGAAAGAGAGTGAGAGAGAGTTAGACAGAGATGAGAGAGAGTGTGAGACAGACAGAGACAGACAGAGATGAGAGAGAGTGTGAGACAGACAGAGACAGACAGAGATGAGAGAGCGTGTGAGACAGACAGAGACAGACAGAGATTAGAGAGACAGAGTTAGACAGAGATGAGGAGGCGCTGACCTCTATGGGCCACAGCAAGACAACAGTCCAATCTGTAAAAGATAAGAGAAAACCTTGATTTGGAGTCCCACAAGGGAAAATTCCACGTCTGCAACACACAGGAGAACAGGAATGAAAAGAAGAGGGCAGGC
>BROE01000019.1:10129675-10141154 GCA_036571765.1 Plecoglossus altivelis
CGCGCCGAGTCCGCCACGCGGCGGGCTGGACAAGCAAAGCACCCGCCCGCGCGGGCACGGCCGCCGGCCGAACGAGCGCGGGCGGGAGGGAGGGCCGCGACCACCACCACCAGAGACGGCCACCGGGACCCGGAGAGACAAGGAGGCCCGAAACGGCGCGGGACCGGGCACAAACGGGGCAGGAGTCACGAGACGCAGGCCCGGCGCGCCTAGAAGGGCCGGGAGCCCGCCCATCACGAGGCCGAGCAACTGCGGAAGAGCCCCACAAGAGACACTACCCACCAAAAATAATAATTCCTGCTGAATTAAGCCCGACCCGCGCCCCGCAGAGGAGACCCGAACCGCAGCCCCTCACAGGCCCCGCCTCGCCACCCACCACGCCCCCAACGCCCCTACCGAGAGCCCAGCTCGCATCCCATCTCGACACCCCCCGATCCACAACTCCAAACCAATCCCGACTGAACCAGGGCCTCGACAGACCAAAAAAAAACCCCCCCCCGCGCACGCACGCCGACCTCTCAGCCCCGAATCAGCTTCGGGAGCCAAGACCATCAGTTCAGCCCCAGCGATGGCCACGCCAGTGATGGAGAGAGGTGCTAGACCGGGCGAGACCATTGACCACCCGACGTTCGCGAGTGTGCAGACCAGCGAAGCTGGGGGCTCTCGACAGAGCTGACGGCGGCTGTGTAGCCGGCGCGCCAGCCCGACATAGGAGACGTGTGAGCAGCACCAGAGCAAAGACCAGCGATGACCGAGCGTGGAGCACCCGACACACGCCCGCCGCGACTGCGAAGAGCGTGTGCGCAACACGACCCCAGAGACAAAGACGAAGCTCTATGAGAGGAATCCCTACACAACAACGAAAGTCACTAAGACAGGAATGAGCAGACACGACACGTCGCTGGGAGAAGCCCACGACGTCTAGACACCCACAAGAGCATAACGTCAGCTGAAAGCTAGTCAATCAAGGTTGAACCAGCCCGTGACTACATTTATTAGCACAGTTCTTCCAGGTTTGGTGATGTATGTGGGCAGGACGACAGATAAGCTGACCAAGCAACAGCAGGTATCAAAGTTCCCCTTAGAGCTCCCCTGGAACACATAACTACACCAAAGACACACAAGGGCCTGTTGGAAACATCTACAATTGTAATATTCATGGACCTGGGGGAAATATCTCAAGAGGTCCCAAATCAATAAACTCTTTAAATGGACAGTTGCTTTACGTTTACATTGGAGCCTCTAATGTCTGAAACCTGCACTGTTATCGCTCACAGTAATTTATGGCTCAATATGGGGTTGGCTTCTCATTTAAGGTATGGCTATGTCTGTGTGCTATGCGAGTGTGTGTGCGTGTTTTGTGCGTATTCCGTCGTGCTGGAATTAAAGCGTAGTAGTTCTCTGTGTTGTGTGTGTTGCGTCGTGCTGCGTGCCGTGTGTTTCTATGCCCGATTACATCACACAGAAAATCTAACAAAGGCGAGTCGCTATACACACACCTAGCCAGTGTGTGTGTTGCGTGCGTGTGTGTGTGGTGCTATGCGAGTGTGCTTTTGCGCGCGCGTGTGTGTGTTGCGTGTGTGTGTTGTTGTCGTTGTGCGCTGTGCCGTGTGTGTGCTCTATGCGATGTCTGTGTCAGTGCCTAACTACATGATGAGTGTGGTGATGGTAGCCTTATAGCCGATGGGTGTTGCAACGCACCCGTGGCTAGACACAGCTCCACAATACAAGTCGTGAGTCCTATGTTCCTGTGTGCGTGTGTGTGTGTGCGTGTGTGCGTGTCGGCAAGCACACGCGCATGTGAGCGTGTGTGCTTGTGTGAGCGTATGTGTGTTTGAGTGTGTACACAGTGTATATGTGTGAGTGTAAGTGTGAGTGTGTGCGTGCGCGCGTGTGTGTGTCAGTGTGTACATGCACTCAAGTGCCAGTCTCTGTGTGTGTGTGTGGGTGTGTGGTGTGTGGTTGAGTGCACTGTGTCGGAGAGCGTAGCCCTTCGATAGTCCGTGCGTGTCGTGGTGTGTGGTTTGTGTGTTGTGTCGTAGGCAATCTCTCCAGCAAACAACATGGTCTGCAGCTCATAGAAACACAGCCAGACCAAGCCGGAGCATGGACAGTTCAAGATCGCACACAACAGAGAACACACTCGGTCGGCGCGGCAACGCTCATGTCTCCGAGCTCAGTCTACTTACAGTAGGATAGATCTGGGGCCTAGACAGGGGGGGAGGGAGGGCGTGGGCGGAGTCCCTGTAAACACAACACTTCTACATCTTATGGTCCCCATCGCTCCCAAACACAGGGAACACCTCGCTATAGCGGGTTAAGCTGTGGATGCTTGGAGCTGGGCTGGGTCCGGGGGTGGGGCTAGGGGCGGGGCTGGGGGCGGGGCTGGGGGCTGATTGGTGGTGCTGGGGAGGGGAGGGATTTTCAGACGGCTCCACCTTCATTCTCTTGGCTTCGTTTCTGGACTTGTAGCAGAACTCGATGAGGGCCACCAGCATGGCCAGACCCAAGCCGCCAACCAGGATGTAGAACACCCCAGCCACGTTGCTCAGGCTAAGGGCTTGAGAGCTCTTGTCCTGGGGGGGTGGTGGTGGTGGTGGTGGTGGTGGGGGGGGGAAGAGCACAAGAGGCATCCAGTCATTGACATTGTGGTGGCGATGGAAAACACACACACACACACACTTACACGCACACTACACAATTACCACACAAACTAAAACTACACCCACGTAAAACAACATTTACGCACACACACACACACACACACACGGTAACATATCCCACTTTAGGTTTGATCTGACACTGAACACTGTGACCTGTGCTATAACTGTGTGTAACCATGCCAACTGTGTGCTCTATATCTCGTTAGCGTGACTGTGATGTCCTGACAGGCATTACGAAGACAAACAATTAGCCGGTGTGTGAGTGACTCACGCCATCTAGCACTGGGAACTGAGTGACTTCCTAAACCCTTTCATCTGTTCTGGTGTAATTGGACGTTGTCTGCCTAAAACAGAAGTGTAGCTCTTTCGCTACTCAAGCGTATCTGAGAGGTTTGACTGTTCCTCGAGCACCTTTCAGAGGAAACTTCAGGTTAGTAACTGCATGCACTAGAACTGCTCTATCAATTATCTGAGCCAGTCTGAAGGATCTTCAGAGATGAACAGGCCTTCTCGCTAGCAGCGGAGAGAGATACGTGTTCTTGAGTTTACAGGCTGCTAGCAGGACAGATTCTGACTTGCTTGTGTGCACAAACACTGAACTTTGGCTGTCTCTGAGGGCTGTTGATGACAAACAGACTGGTGACGTCATCACTAGTGACGGAATCCCTGAGTGTTCCGTCAATGACAAGTCCAGAACAACGTTCACCAATCAGATCATCCCACGCTAACGCTAACGCTAACACGCTGAGGTCCTGGAGGGAGAAACACAGCAGCTCGCCTCCGCTATGCATTATCACTTAAGCTGTACATTATCAGCATTCTCATTATCAACATTGATCACCTACGCTGTACATTATAAACATAATCATTATCAACATTGATCACCTACGCTGTACATTATAAACATGATCATTATCAACATTGATCACCTACGCTGTACATTATAAACATTATCATTATAAACATTGATCACCTACGCTGTACATTATAAACATGATCATTATCAACATGATCACCTACGCTGTACATTATCAGCATTGACATTAACAGCATTTTCACCCACTCTACAATAACAGCATCATCACCTACTCTCTGTTAAAAGCATTATCACCTACTCTACAATAACAGCATTATCGCCTACTCTCCATTAAAAGCATTATCACCTGCCCTGTACATTATCAGCATTATCACCTACTCTGTGCGTGGGTGTGCATTAAGACAGTGAGGGTCCCAGACTGGTGGAGACTAACCTTACTTCCCGAGTCCTTGGGTCCACACTCGCCCTTATCGTACCACCATTTGTTTTTCAGCTTGTCTAAGACGCCTGATTCACTCAGTTTCAATACGGCAAGGTTTACAGGAGTTCTTCAAACCACGTGTGTGTGTGAGGGGGGGGAAATAACATAAATAACATCATAGGACATGTTATTTTATGTTATTCAATCAGATGAGCCCAACAGAGGACTCTCACAAAGTGACCCAGCCAGAGGCCCCACGCACTTACATGTCTCTATGCTCATTGGTCAGGGGGTAGGGAGGGGCGGAGCTACAGACACATAGGCGTGGCCTCGGGCTGCATCACTTCCTGGAACGGGGACATCCTGCCGGGGGCCTCGGGCTCCACATCAGAACACGTTACTGTCAACTCAGAACTACCGGTAGATTCTGATTGGCTCAGCAGAATCAATCGGAAAATACCATTGGTTGTGATTACCCACATGTGAAGCACGCGGGTAGGTTATAGTTCAGATTTGAAGTCTTGTAGAGGGTTTTTGGGAAAACACGGACAGAATCACAACCGCTTGCTGGATCAGGATCGGTCCCTCGCCAGGAATTTTTTGTCCATCCAAACTCGATCTTACGTAAAAAGCCCCGCGTCAAGCGAGGCTAACAGTTTGAGTTCGACAGTAACCGCTCCCTCATTTTCTCTCAGTCCGGATCTGTCCGTTACCCCTCAAAGGTTTGGAGGGGCGAGTAGTGCGCCCAAGGTCACCCCCCCCCCCCCCCCCCCCCCCCACCGCCGGCAGACGCCCCCGTTACCACGGCAACAGTTTCACCCGCGTTTTTGAAAGAGAAGAAGAAAAGAGGAAGTTTTTTGGCGACATGGTGTCTAACCTTCTCCCCTCCGCCTCCGCTTCCACACTCGCCCTTGTCGTACCACCACTTGTTTTTCAATTTGTCCAACAGGCCTTGTTCATTCAGTTTTAACACTGCCAGGTTAACTGCACTTCTTGAAAACGATAAAACATATTTGGTGAGAGGGTGAGGATGCATCCAATCAGGAGAGGGGGAGGGAGAGGGGGGAGGGAGGTGGAGTGGGTGGGGAGGGGAGTTGTTGTTAAAGAAAGACTGGTGAAGGTGTGTTAATGCTAGCTAGCATTGCTGCTCCCCCAAATGTTCCCACACACTCAGCCGGAGACAGAAGGCAACAGACAGTTCTCCCTACTAAGGTGAAAGGTCAGAGGTCAGGGGTCAGAAGCGGTAACCAGGGCCTGTCAGAGGTCACCGCCACCAGGTGACAAATATCTATGGTGACGAAAACACTGCATGTAAGAAGGAATCAATAACATCGTTAGGTGGAGACCATAGATAGTTGATAGTATAAACACTCACTTTACCACTGATGTATTGTATATTTATGTCTATATAATCAAAGATGGGAGGTAACAAAGTACTTACAGTTACATACTTCAGTACTTCAGTAGATCTTTCTGGTATCAGTCAAAACGTTTCAGACAACGTTTTACTACTTCCTTTATTTCTTTACTCGAGTGAAAAAGTGCAGTCAGTACCTCCACTTTGACCAGAGCCAGTTGAAACATGAGTGTATGTACTTGAAGGACGTGTGTATGTTTGCCATCTCTGGATATAATGACCATCAACAGTAAGAGAGATCTATCTGTGTGCATTCTGTTCCGTCAGAATCCAATATTTTCATCGAGGTGATTCTTGTACCACCATCAACCATGACACTGACAGAACACAACAGGAGACGACGCAAGAAATACGACAAAGCTGATGAAGAGAGAAAAAGTTGAAGTTGTTACATCGTCTTAGGCTAACGTATACAGTTCAAATCGATGGAGGCGGTTGCCATGTGAACCGCCTGCCGGTGTGACATCGTATCCTGTCGGAGCGCTGGCGGGTTTCCTTGGTGATCAGGAAGAGTGACTGACAGAAAAAGATAATCCTAAAAACACAACATGGCCGCTAGCCAGCAGACTACCATCATCTGTCAGAGACTCGTCATGGGAAAAGCAGCTAATCTGCAAAACGTTCTACAGCTTCACAGGGGGCCAGATTTATAGACGGAATGAGGGGACGTGTGATTAGCGTTCTCGTATGTAGTCCCTGGGTACATTTAAGCGGAGAGGAAAGGAAAGTTATATCGAGACCAGACGACTGAAGGTGGAGGAGTGTCGGGGAGGAAGCTACTGTTTGCAGGAAACACAGTTCCACACGCACACACACAAGTCCCCAGGTTGGCTTTAAAGGCCTTTAGAAACGGCTCCGCAAACTGAAACTGAAAATAAAAGCAATCGTCTTGTTCTGATGGCACGCGTGCGCGCGCACACACTCAATCTTCCTCCTCTTCCATTTTTCCATTCACTTCAGTTTGGCCCAGCCAGGCTCTCCATGATAGATGACTCTCCTGGCAAAGGGAGACTGTTGGGGCTTGCAGGCATGTTATTGTGCTGTTCCAGCAGCTCTGTAAATCTCACATCGTTTCCCCAGACACACAGACAGCCAGGATGACACACGTCTGACTGTTCACATGGCAACCAGGTATAACTGTCATATCAGGTTCTTAGGACACCTTTCACATCCTAACTTAATCAGTTGCTCATTCGCCAACGGAACACATCGTTAACCATTAAACAAATTCTTCATTACATACGAAACATATTGATGCTTTGAAGTCAAACATGAGATGATAACATTTCTAGAAGTGTAGGGTGGGTGCGTTTCTGCATGGACGCATGCAAGCCGTAGCAACGGAAACAAGCACGTTTACCTGACGTCGCTGCAACAGCAAGACAAGGTTAACAGGAGCCGCATGCACGCACACGCGTCTCACAGCCTGAGACACTGGCCCAGCACACACGCTCAGACAACCAAGCGTCAAAGAGAAAGGAAAGAGAGAAAGAAATAGACAAAGAAGAAAAAGAGATAGAGACAGAGACATATAGGGAAAGAGAAAGGAAAAAAAGCGAGAGACGAAAATGAGAGAGCGGGAGAGAGAAGAAAGCGAGACAGACAGAGAGACAGACAGAGAGAGAGACGGAGAGAGAGAGAGAAAGACAGAGAGAGACAGAGAGACAGAGAGAGAGAGAGAGAGAGAGACAGAGACAGAGAGACAGATAAAGAAAGAGAGGGAGACAGAGACAGAGAGAGACAGCGAGAGAAAGACAGAGAGACAGAGAAAGAAAGAGAGACAGAGAAAGAAAGAGAGAGAGAGAAATAGAGACAGAGAGAGAAAGGGAGAGAAAGAGAGAGACAGAGAAAGAGAGAGAGAGAAATAGAGACAGAGAGAAAGGGAGAGACAGAGAGAGACAGAGAAAGAGAGAGACAGAGAAAGAGAGAGAGACAGAGAAAGAGAGAGAGAGACAGAGAAAGAGAGAGAGAGAGAAAGAGAGAGAGAAAGAGAGAGAGAGAGAAAAAGAGAGAGAGAGACAGAGAAAGAGAGAGAGAGAAGAAGAAGGCGGCACGCCAGGGAAGGTGGAATACCATAACAACACGTAGAACATATTGTCATGTTACTCCACCCACCTTAACTGTGATCCCTTAGGTGTAGCCACGCCGTAGCCCTTGGAGTCCAGGTTTCCTCCAACCTTCATGGTGTCGCAGGGTTTTCGCTGCTCGGTTCTCCAGCGTGTGATACTCGTAAAATTAATCACTAACCAGGTGTTGACTCCAGCAGAAGAGGCGTAATTTATAATCCCATTTGGACTTCTGAAAGCGAGCAAACGCCCTCTCTGTCGGTCTTGGTAGAAATCACTGTGAGCTCAGCAGGAAAGACACCATTCAGATAGCCCACAGTCTTTCTAATAGACTAGCAATCTTGGAAAACTATCTGGGGGGTGATGGGGGGGGGTGATGGGGGGGTGATCAATATGGGTGGGAGAGAAGAGAAGGAGGGAGAGAGAGGATGGTGGGAGAGAGGAGAGGGGGGGTGGTAGGTGGGTGGGGGGGTAGGTGGGGGGGAGACAGGGGGGTGGAGGATAAGGAGGAGAGGGGTGGTGAGGGGTGGAGAATAAGGAAGGAGAAGAAGCAGTTAAGAGGAAAGAGGGAGTGGTGGAGGGAAGGGAGGGGTGTCCTGATGATAGACTGCGCAGGGTGACAGGGTGAGGTTAAGTGGGGGAGCATTCGGGGGGAAGCTAAGAGGGGGCAGATTCTAAGAGACGGTCGCGAGGTATAAGGAATGAGAGAGGAGGCAGAGTCTCAAAATTCCGCGTGGTTAGCAAGAGAAGGGAGGCGGTGTTTGGGGGCGCAGAGATGGGTGGTGGAGGGGGTAGGACGTCGGGGGGTGGAGGAATAAGGAGGAGAAGGAGGTCGTAGCGCACGAGGGGTCGGGTGAGAGGTAAAGCGCGAGGGGTGCTCATGTGTTGGGGGTGGACGATTACTCGGGGAAGTATAGCGGGGAGAACCAGGGCGGGTGCGTTAGGATAAGGAGGAGAGAGCGAGGAGGATAGTAGAACCCATACACAATACATGAGGATCTTAGGGGATGACGGGGTGTGCTCTTTCTACATGGAGACAGCCTCATTCCCTGGATTCACCTTACTTTACGTATTTAACCCTCCAGTTTTCCTACTACAGCTTTAAGTTCATCCCATTCAAACAGATTTACAAGACAAGCTACAAATTAATTCAAACATAGAGAATTGTGAGACTGGTTATAAAAATTAGCTCAATTTTAAACCAATACAATAGGAAAACCCAAGCTCAAATATTCATTATAGTTCTAACAATATTTTCATAACTACATCACCTACACCCCCTCCGGCACGCCATTCCACCCTTCCTGATTACCATTCTTTCCTCTCACTCACAGAAATGGCAATATCCCAATTTGTCCATAATCAATGCTCTCTCTACCCAGTTACCCGCACCATAACCTTCCCTCTATTTATCGCTCGCCTCATTCTCTTCCTCAGTATTTCCTCCAAACAACTCCTCCACTCATACGTTCAGCTCTATCACCGTCTCTTCTACATTTTCACTCTGATTTTGCATACCTCCTTGCATGACTCCTTTTGTTTGTTTCTCTATTAACATTTTTCGTCCGCACTTACAAACGTACACAAACCCTGAATGTTTGTGTTTGTGTGGCACCGTGTAGATTGTGAAGGTAGAGACAGTTCACTGGATTAAACGGATCCTTTAATCTGCCGTTTTAACAAGAAAGTCTTACTAAAACACTCACTTTGTTTTTTCATAACGAAATTATATTTCAAACATTTTTCTTTCATCTCAGCAGCGCTCCACTGCAGGGGATACTCACATCTGCAGGTTAGGTACAGCAACCATCTAAATTCCTTTCCATGTGCACATTTGCTTTGTAGTAAAAAAAACAAACTGATGAAATTTAAAACAATTCAGCAATTTCAAACAATCTTCCTTTTTCTTGTTAAGCTTGATTTCTCACTTTCTGTCAGCCCTGTTGTGTATCTTGGTGGTGTGCTTGTTTGAGATGCTTGACTGGTGTGCGTGTCTGCAGTCGTGTGTGTGTCGTGTTTGAGTTGCTTTGATGTATGTGTGTGGTCATAAGTTCTCTGAGTGCCTTGACGCTTGTATGTGGTATAGTGTGTTCTCAGATTGTGTTTGTGTCCGTTCGTATTCTTTGTGTCGCTTTGTTTGTCGTTGGTTGTTTGCTAGTATGACGTAGTTGTGTGTTCTCTGGTGCATTGTGTTCTCTTTTGAGTGTGTGTGAATGTGGTTGTTAGAAGTGTCATGTCTGTTTTGTGTTAGAATCGAGTTGCGTGTGTTTAATGTTTTATGAGTGTTGGAGTGTCCGTTAGCGTGTGTTTGAGTCGTGATTTTCTGTTTTGAGCTCGCTGGCTGCTGTGTGTGGCGTAGATGTTTGTGTCCGTGTGTGTGTGTTAGTGTTTGAGTGAGTGCGTCGCGTGTTCTGCTTTGGACGTGAGTGTTGTGTATTGACAGTTGCTTCGCTGTTGTGTTCTCTCTGAGTGCTGGTGTTTTTGATGGTTTGAGTGTGTGCATCCTGCGCTGTGTCTGCCTAGTGTTGTTGTGTGTCTGGAGTGTGGATGTTCGCCTTTGCTCTGCTCAGTGTGGTGTGTCTGCGTGGTCTGTTTCTACGTGCACAACTGCTCCACCTAACTCTTCTGACATAACCGACTTCCCTTCCTTGGTGGATGCCAGAGTCAGACGTGCCCCGTAGGCCGATGTCCAGATCTGCTTGCGCTGTCAGGTCGCCTCGGCGCTCCCTCTCGATGGGAGGACACCATTTCATACTGCCAGCCGTCAACGCGAATCCTACATGTAGTGCCAGGTCTGGCCGTGTAAGTCGTCAGGATTCGCTTCATTGTAATGATCGCAGAGTGTCTGAAGAACGCTACCCTTCTACAACGCCCCCCCCGATACGATGTACGCTCATTCTTCTTCCGACTTCTACCACCAAGACCTTTGGATGGCAGGCGGGCGCGGCGGGTGAGGGAGGGCAGCGGGATAGAGGATATGGAGGTGAGGAAAGAGTGACTGGGCAGGTGGGCCAGTTCCATATTGAAAGGGTTGAGGAGAGGATCACGAGACTAGAGACGTGGCGAGGTTGGCACGGATCAGAATGGCAGATGAGAGGGTTAAAACAGGGAGGTGTCAAGGATGGTGAGGTTGGAGAGGGGAGGTGTGGAGGAGAGAGAACATTCTGTCAGTAACACATCACAAGGACAGGATGTGGAGATGCTTATGAGTCAGTGACTGAGAGAGGCTCACACGACACACGTCTCCTCTGCTGCAGTACCCACTGAGGGCCACAGGAGGCGCTGTTACTATGCTCCCTGCTACCCCTCACACTGCTACCCCTCACACTGCTACCCCTCACCCTGCTACCCCTGCTACCCCTCACCCTGCTACCCCTCACCCTGCTACCCCTGCTACCCCTCACACTCCTACCCCTCACACTGCTCATCCTCGTTTGGGTGAAACCGCTCATTAAAACCAACTGTGCTGTCCTCCATCGCTCTTTTAAAAGGAAAATGTACTGCTGTCCAATCTTCTCCTCCCTCCCTCCCTCTCCCTCCCTCCCTCCCTCCCTCCCTCTCTACTTCCCTTCTCCTCCTGCCCTCCCTTCTCCCCCTTCCCTCTCTCCCCTCTCCTCCCTCCCTCTCTCCCTCCCTTCTCCCCCCTCCCTCCTACTCTCCTTCCTATCTCTCCCTCCCCAATCTCCTTCTTTCATAGCGGAATCTGTTAATTGCCAAGATGAAAAGAGCTGGAAGTCCTTTGCAAGGAGAGGGAGAGAGAGAAAGAGAGGCAAGAGAAAGGAAAAGAGGGAGAGACAGGGAGAGAGATGGAGAGAGGGAGAGAGGGAGAGAGGGAGAGAGAGAGAGAGAGGGAGAGAGAGAGGGAGATATGGAGAGAGAGAAAGAGAGAGCCACGTTGCTGGGCTGTTTCATGCGTGCTTGCTGGCTCAGGGGAGACAGATCACTTCATAGTCGGAGTAGTGGAAGGTCGTGGAGAGAATCTTAAACAAAATGGTGCATTGGAGAGAACAAACAAGATCCCTTCAGAGCACATCAGATACAGACACCACCCCCCAGTACTGCTGACAGAGGAGGAGGGGAGGGAGGGAGGGAGGG
>BROE01000019.1:10141654-10154785 GCA_036571765.1 Plecoglossus altivelis
GGGGGGGGGTGTTTTTCATTCCACTATCGGACTGCACACTGGTCGTAGCCCTTATACATAGTCCCTGCTCTGACAAATCACACCACCCACACCTCATGAAGCAAGTTTTTTCGTTTATCACACGTTACCATGAAGAGAAGCTGTTTCAAACCGGATGTTAAGCAACACAATATTCAATGTTCACTCATGCTTGGTTTCGACGGAGGACAATCAACTCTATGTTGTTTCATCAAACAAGATCGTTTATACAGATTACATTTAAATCTGCCGTAATGAATATGCACTGCTTTTTATTGAATGTTAGGTAAAAATTCCTTTCATCTGAAATGTATTTGCCTTGCAGGGGGAAGGAGAATGAAGTGTGTGCGACAGTGGAAAGTGTGGACTCACTTCAAGAACTACTTCCCAGTAAAGGTAGACTGATGATCTAAACTAAGATTAAATAAAGTGTTTCTTAAATAAACACTTGTGCTGCCTTAAAGTCATTGGACTTCACCTTTTGTACCGCAATGGTGGGTCACTGTGACCCGAAGCCAACACCAGGGTTAATCGTGAACAGCACTTGATCTGAAAGGCTTTATAACCATCTGCAAACTTGTTTTGATTAAAAGTCTCGTTGAATTAACAAAACGATAAACGCCCCCGGGTCCCCCCACCCCCCCTCACCGCAACCCACCCACCTCCCCCCCATCCACCCACCCGCAACCCCCCCCACCTCCCCCCCCACCTCACCCCCACCCCCCCACAGCTGGTGAAGACGGCCGAACTGAACCCCCACAAGAACTACGTGGTGGGGTGTCACCCTCATGGCATCATGTCTGCTGGAGGCTTCGTGTGTTTCAGCACAGAGAGTTGTGGTTTCCGGGAGATGTTCCCTGGGATCCGCTCTACGCTCGCAGTCCTGGCTGGCCTCTTTAGGATACCCATGTTCAGGGAGTACCTCATGTCCGCAGGTAGGACTGTAGGACTACAGTATCAGTATCAGTAAAACTGTAAGCAGTAGGACTACAGTATCACTAGAGGTAGATCTGTAAATAGTAAGACTACACTATCACTAGAGGTAGAACTGTAAATAGTAAGACTACAGTATCACTAGAGGTAGAAATGTAAACAGCAGCTCCTCAGGGAGTACCTTATGTCCGCAGGTAGGACTACAGTATCAGTAAAACTGTAAGCAGTAGGACTACAGAATCAGTAGAGGTAGAAATGTAAACAGTAGGACTACACTATCACTAGAGGTAGAACTGTAAATAGTAGGACTACACTATCAGTAGAACTGTAAACAGTAGCTCCTCAGGGAGTACCTCATGTCCACAGGTAGGACTGTAGGACTACACTATCACTAGAGGTAGATCTGTAAATAGTAGGACTACAGTATCACTAGAGGTAGAAATGTAAACAGTAGCTCCTCAGGGAGTACCTTATGTCCGCAGGTAGGACTGTAGGACTACAGGATCAGTAAAACTGTAAGCAGTAGGACTACAGTATCACTAGAGGTAGATCTGTAAATAGTAAGACTACACTATCACTAGAGGTAGAACTGTAAATAGTAAGACTACAGTATCACTAGAGGTAGAACTGTAAACAGTAGCTCCTCAGGGAGTACCTCATGTCCACAGGTAGGACTGTAGGACTACACTATCACTAGAGGTAGATCTGTAAATAGTAGGACTACAGTATCACTAGAGGTAGAAATGTAAACAGTAGCTCCTCAGGGAGTACCTTATGTCCGCAGGTAGGACTGTAGGACTACAGGATCAGTAAAACTGTAAGCAGTAGGACTACACTATCACTAGAGGTAGAACTGTAAATAGTAGGACTACACTATCAGTAGAACTGTAAACAGTAGCTCCTCAGGGAGTACCTCATGTCCACAGGTAGGACTGTAGGACTACAGTATCACGAGAGGTAGAACTGTAAATAGTAGGAGTACACTATCAGTACAACTGTAAACAGTAGCTCCTCAGGGAGTACCTCATGTCCACAGGTAGGACTGTAGGACTACAGTATCACAAGAGGTAGAAATGTAGAAATGTAAGTTTGTTAAACAGTAGCTCCTCAGGGAGTACCTTATGAACGCAGGTAAAACTGTACTAAAACTCTACCACCAGTCATGACCGGACAGCTAACTCCTCTACGCAGGTATCTGTCCGGTGAGCAAACCCAGCCTTGAGTACCTGCTGTCTAAAAACGGGACAGGAAACGCAGTGGTGATTGTGATTGGCGGCGCAGCTGAGTCCCTGTCTGCCATCCCAGGGGTCAACACTGTCGTCATGAGGCAGAGGAAAGGCTTCGTCAGGGTGGCGCTGGAGTTTGGGTGAGGGTGGTAAATATATCATTCATATAAACTGCTATGTATAGAGAGGGAAGTCTATATATACACATCAGGGCTGGGTAATCCTGTTCCTTTGGGGCTGCTGTCCTGAAGGTTTTAGATGTTTCCCTGCTCCAGAACACCTGATTCAAATGAATAGGTCTATGAATGAGGTGTGTTAGAGCATGGAAACATCTTACAACTTCAGGACAGTGGCCCCGAAGGACCAGGATTGCCCACTCCTGGTATAGATATTGTGTGTGTGTGTGTGTGTGTGTGTGTCAGTGTGCCTGAATATATGACAGCATGTGATGAATTATTTACAGGTTTAGACCCTTCCCTGTAAGTCACTTCAGATAAGAGTTTGTTAAAATACATACCATGACTAGGCCTACAGTACTGTCAATGAACTGGTAGACTGAACTAGTAAACCCCATACAAACTGTGTCGAGTTCTGTCTGGTGTGTTCGACCTCAGAGCTGACCTGGTTCCTGTCTACTCGTTTGGAGAGAACGATCTGTTCCGGCAGGTGGCATTTGAGGAGGGCAGTATCGGACGCAAGTTCCAGGACCTCTTCAAGAAGGTCATGGGCTTCGCTCCCTGCCTGTTTCTGGGAGAGCGCTGGATCTTCCTCCCATATCGCTTCCCCATCACCACAGTCGGTAGGTCGCCATGACGACGCGCTCGCAGAAACACCTTGACGTGAAATACCTTGCTTCTCCCTCCAGCTAGACCCCCTACTAACCGCTTATAAGTTCCTTCTAAGGGAGCCGTAACTGGGTATAACTCAACCTTAACTCCCTCCTAATGAATCCTTACACGTCTGGGTGGTCTGTTCTCTACTGCCCTCTAGTGGGAGCGCCCATCTCTGTGCCGAAGCATCCTAACCCCACAGAGAAGCAAGTGGACCACTATCACGGCCTCTACATGGACGCTCTGACCAAGCTGTTCCACAAACACAAGACCAGCTGCGGCCTCTCAGAAAGTCACGAACTGAGACTAATCTAGGCCTCCTCCAGTCCTCCCCACCTCCAGGACCATCAGACCTCCATGACCACCAAATCTCCCCACCTCAAGACCACCAGACCACCCCATCTCCAGGACCACTAGATCTTCCCACCTCCAGGACCTCCAGACCTCCCCACCTTCAGATCTCCCCACCTCCAGGATCATCAGACCTCCAGGACCGACAAATCTCCCCACCTCCAGACCTCCCCACCTCCAGACCTCCCCATCTCCAGGACCACCAGATCTCCCCACCTCCAGAACTCCCCACCTCCAGATCGCCCCACCTCAAGATCTCCCCATCTCCAGACCACCAGATCTCCCCACCTCCAGGATCATCAGACCTCCAGGACCGACAAATCTCCCCACCTCCAGACCTCCCCACCTCCAGATCTCCCCACCTCCAGATCTCCCCACCTCAAGATCTCCCCACCTCCAGACCACCAGACCTCCCCACCTCCAGACTTCCCCACCTCCAGGATCATCAGACCTCCATATCGCTGACATTTCTATAGATGATTGTTCTCAAACCACTGCTAACTTAACAAATCTCCCTTTGTATGAGTCAGACTGATCATTTGAAGATCACCCAAATGTTTCACTCATCATAAGGAGGGATTATGGAGGAAGCCCTTAACACTCGATTGATTCAAAGAAAACATATCAAAATCCTTCTGTAAGAGTTATGGTCAGAGTTATATCTTAAACATGTGAAGGGCTATGTGGATAGTAGACATATTGTCCTTATAATGCTCTACCGTTGACTAGATGTGTATTTTGCATAGTTCAGATGCAAAAAATACAAGACTGGATGAATTTATCGTCTTTGCAAAGCGCTACATGACTCTGATGTAAAATCGGGGGCGTATTACAAAGCGTGTTTTAAATGTCTTTAGAGGATGGATTTCACGTCGCAGAAATGAGTCAGACCTTCTGAGAAATAACAGACGATTGTCTCTAATAATCTTGCTGCCCACTACAACATTGTGGTGAACACACAACTCCTATCACAAGTTATCATTTATGTATCTTGACATTAATACTTCCAAGTTAACATGACTTCAACTCAAAACGCACAGTGACATCAAACCTATTTACAGTATCAGTATCGATAGTCTTACTCAGTCTGTTGTTTGCCATGCTTTAAATGATTCAAAAGTTTCAGAAAAAGAGCAGATTTTTACACAGACTATTTCAGTGGCCATTGGGTTTAAGTGATTGGTAACTTTCATGTAGGTATTATATTAATACCACAAACATCTCTGTACATGGGAAATGCAACTTCTACAACCAGTTTACAAACATTTCCCTTTAGTCACCTTCATAGAAATTAAACCATTTAAATGCATCAACTGCGTCTGCATTTTCTATTTTTGTTTTCACGTTGTAAAGGCGTCAGTTTGAATGCCGGTTCTGCACGTCCATCGGTTAAACTCTCTACCGGCTACTTGGCTTCTAATGTGGTCAGATCAGGGGAACTGATCTATACAGTGAAGTTACCCCCCCCTCCCGTATCCCCCTGAACAAGATGGTGTGCACAGACCCCCGTATATGAGCCAGACTGACGTGGTTCACAGGTAAAAGCGAGGCGGTCACACAGTCCACTTGAGACATCTGTAAAAGCAGTGAAGAAGAAGAAGGCAGTTTTAGTTTCGTCACATTTCAGAATTTAGACCTTTATGTTTAAGACTATGGTGGACTATCATTGATAGGCTACGTTAACGAACATATCATCCACGATAGAGTACCTGGTCTCGTGGTGTGTTCCCAAGCATCGGACACAGCAGTAGCGCGCTCCGCAAGACACGCACGTGTAATGGGACGGGAAACCGCACACCGTGCAGAAGTTGCGCTGGGGCAGTTTGGACGACTCGGCGCAAGCCGTCAGGTAGTTCGGTCCTTCTGTGCCGCTCAGGTCCTGTGGCGAGAGATAAAGCGAATAGTCAGGAAAACGGACAGAAGGAAGCGGTCAAAAGGGAGATGTGTATGTAATGCGAGCTATCAAACAAGATAAAGTGTTTGGATTAGGTTTTACCTCCTCCTCCAGCAAAGCCTGGAAATTCTTTCGAAATCTAAGTTTAAAATGATCTCCCCTTGTCTTTTTTCTCTTCTTGCCTGTATAAGACGGGTTTCGAGAACATAGGTTGAGTGTTATAAATACTGCATAATGATGACATTTGCCCGTTGACGATATATTTACACAGCCTACCAGATTCATTGCTGTCATCAAACTGTGGTAGTCTCTTAGCCAGCTGCAGCGGTAAACTGGCGTGAGGATCATCTTGAAAGTTGTCTTTCTCAAGCGCTTCTAACTGTCTGACCAAGCGACGCTGACGCGTTGCGCAGTCCAGAACGCGCCGTTGGTTTGGATCTTGAGAACGCACTTAAAATGGCAAAAACATCAACATAAATAACAGTATTGATACGTTCGACGGCAATCTGGGAAATTTATATCGCTGTCATGTCATCAAATCAGATGGTTAGAGGCTATTGGGCAGTAAACCTGCTAGGCATTAACAGTAGCATTAGCATTGCAGTGCTTGTGGACAAAATCACGACGTAAAAAATTATAAATAGATCGTACTTGGTTTTTGTGCGTAAAACACATAAATCAATAAGTGCATCCTACCTGATATTTTCCTATCCACCATAACTGCCTTTTCGGTTTACGGGAACGCGTAAGGGACAATTCTGTTATCACTTGCAAAAAACCATTTCTGAATAAATCGTGTGATAAAATTGAACTCACGTACAAATTTCATTCCAAGGACCTTCATAGAAGCCAAGCTACCAACAAAATATAGCCTTGTAGAACAAGGCAGGCACCAGACATTTATTTGACAATATCAATTAATTTCGACAATAACTTGAATGTTGAATTCATATGATATTAAAGACCGGGTTAACCATCCTACCATACATCTCTGTATATTTATCTCCCGAAGGAAACCTGATCAAATTAAGAGGTAATCATATTGCATACATTGTCTCTTGATTGATTGCTTCTACGTTGTATTTTAATTGATTAACTGTTGGTTTGAAGCCAAACAGAAATCAGTATTTTCCAAGTCATGTTTATTAAAAGAAATGTTAGAATACAATGCTTTGCTCTAACCATAGAGCTACAGCCAAATAAATGAACTAATCACAGTAGAGGACAAAAACAGGCTAAATATCACAGGCTGATTATGTTGGTTAACTAAAACACTATTAGGTACAAGAGATTAAAAACTCTAGAAGAATTCCACATCATCCGGCGCGTCTAGGTCACGATACTCAATGATGTTACGGGGATCTCCTCTATTCATCCTGGAGACGGAGAGGGAGAGGAAGGGAGAGAGAGAGGGAAGGAGGGAGGATGAGGGAGGGAGAGGGAGAGTAGGAGGGAGAAAGAGGGAGAGATTGGGAAGGAGAGAGGGAAAGGAAGGGAGAAAGAGAGGGAAGGAGGGAGAGGGAGAGAGTGGGAGGGAGAGAGAGGGAGGGAGAAGGAGAGTAGGAGGGAGAAAGAGGGAGAGATTGGGAAGGAGAGAGGGAAAGGAAGGGAGAAAGACAGGGAAGGAGGGAGAGGGAGAGAGTGGGAGGGAGGAGGAGAAAGGGAGGTGAGGGAGGGAGAAGAGGGAGGGAGTAGAGGGGGAGAGAGGGAGAAGGAGAGGGAGAGAGAGGGAGGGAGGGAGAAGGAGAGTGGGAGGGAGAAAGAGGGAGAGAGTGGGAGGGGGAGAGAGAAGGAGAGAGAGAAGGAGAGGGAAAGAGAGGGACAGAGAAAGAGGGAGAGAGAGAAGACAGACAGAGACAGGAGAACCTACATTACTTGACAGGTTCCATGTTCTCTGACAGAAAATACAGAGGAAGTTGACCTGGCTGATCTGTCACTGACCAAGCTCTCACCTGTTGTTACGGGGCTTCCCCTGGTAGCCCCCTCCCTGCCCACGGAAGTTGTCATAGTTACCCCGGCCTCCACCCCCTCCGTAAGGGTTAGGTGGGTATGAGGGTCCACCTGGGGAGTGAGAGAGACAGAAAAGACGTTACACTGCATACATGGCTGACAATTTAAAACAAGAAACGAGAGTTTTACTGGTAGAACTCCGTTTCTGGTTTAGCCTAGTGATTTAAGCCGCAGGAGGAGTTGACCCGTTTCAGCTGCACAGCGGTAACACCAAGAGCAGAAGATAGAGGGGGGGGGCGACCCACACTACCTCCGTAGCCCATAATGCGACCGCCGAGCTGACAACAAGCCCATGAGCCCTGGCCCCCCTGGCGAGGAACGGCAAGACCAACGAGAGCAGCACCATGCAGACATCAGAACCGACACATGTTGCTTCTAGAGAGCGACAGAAGAAAGAGAACGCGACGAGAGAGAGACCAATGTAGTGGTGGCAATGTGTGAGACAGAACGAGAGGCGGAGAAGAGAAGACATTGCACCCACACAGTGCTCCTGTGTGAGAGCACGAGAGGAGAGCACACGACCAGAACAGACAGAGACAGAAACGTTGCAGCTACGACCTGTGTGTGTTGAGAAAAGAAGGAAAGGAGAAATTGGAGATAGCGACGACCATGAAACTGCTAATAGTATGGTGGTGTGCATACACAGAGTACTAGTAAGAGCGTGTACTGTCAGTGTCTTGCGACGAACGGCCGTGTGTGGTGTTCCGTGAACGATCGGGGTTTATGTAACCGAAATGTGATGCGGGTAGCAAACATGCGAGTTCCGCCACCTTGCCTGCTCCCAGGTAGCTGATACCAGACCATTGATCTCAGAGAAAGGCAGGGGCCTCAACAGGCCGTCCGAGCAGAATTGTTAAAAAACTCCACTTCCTTCTTCACCTCCTCAATCTTGTCTCCGTGCTTATTCAGGATGTGCTTACGCACAAAACTCTGTCCCTTGACAACACAACGAGGATGCAGACAACCTCAGCCGCGCAACTCCAGATCGACAGAGACGAGCGTTTGGTTTAGCTGAAACGTCGACATCATCGTCAAACATCACCACTTAAAACCTCGTTGCTCGTTTCTAAAACGGTTTAAAAGACGGTTTAGGGTTAACTTGAGGCATAGTTCCATGGCTGTACGTGAAGCTCTCTGTGAAACTACCTGTGAAAAGAGCAGTACAAATCCAATCTGATTTGATTTTAAAAACGCAGTTCAGTTTTAGGCGTTTTGTTGTCAGATGGACGCGAACTCACTCACCTTAAATTTCTTCCCACTCAGAGGGCAGAGCCACTTGTCTTTGCCCAGCTCCTGGGTGTTGGCCAACACAAACTTCTCCACCTCCTGTTCGGGAACCTTCCGCCCCATCTTCCCTGCCTCGTCCTCGGATAGCGTCTCCTTCACGCTGAACAGAGGCTGCAGCTTCTCTTCAAACGTCTTCTGCCACTGGGACACTGTGGGAGGGAGAGGGGCGAGAGACTTAGGAGGGTGTAGGTCAGGGATGGGCAATCCTGGTCCTCGGGGGCCACTGTCCTGAAGGTTTGAGATATTTCCCTGCTCCAGCACACCTAATTATAATTATCAGGCTTCCACATAGCTTGATAACGACCCATTCATTTGAATTGGGTGTGCTGGAGCAGGGAAACGTTTAAAACCTTCAGGACAGCGGCCCTCGAGGACCAGGATTACCCACTCCTGGTGTAGATGGACAGAGAGAGTGACAGGTATAGGAGGAGAGCAGGAGGGTGTTACTGATTGGACGGCCTCTTACCTTCTCCGTGTGTAACCCTGTTAGGAGGGATGGGGCCACGCACGTGCATCAGCCCGCAGCGGTTCGGCATCTCGTCCTCGCTCGGGTACTCACACGAGTTGTAGTAGTCGATGGAATGTACCACACGCAGGTAGAACAGGAGCCGGTCCAGAACCTGAGGTGAGG
Source organism: Plecoglossus altivelis (assembly GCA_036571765.1). Taxonomy (NCBI): domain Eukaryota; kingdom Metazoa; phylum Chordata; class Actinopteri; order Osmeriformes; family Plecoglossidae; genus Plecoglossus; species Plecoglossus altivelis. Next base: position 10,150,835 of record BROE01000019.1, read on the forward strand.
GAACAGGTGAGAGTGTGTGAGGGTACTGTATGTAAAAGTACCACTGTGTGAGAGGTACAGGTGTGTGAGAGGTACAGGTATGTAAAGGTACCAGTGTGTGAGTGGTACAGGTGTAGTGAGGGTACAGGTGTGTAAGGGTACAGGAGTGTGAGAGGTACAGGTGAGGGTACACATGTGGGAGAGATACAGGTATGTAAGGGTACAGGTGAGGTGAGGGTACAGGTATGTGAGAGGTACAGTTGAGGGTTGACAGACCTTGACCAGATTGTCATCTCTCTCCACAGTGATCTCTGCAGGGTTGCCCTCCCTAACACCCTCCTCAGGGTCGGCTCCGCCCACGCTGCCAAGTAGCTCCTCCTCCTCTGCACTCACTTCCTCTATGAGGTAGTCTGTGATGTTTTTCAGGATGGGGTTCTGGCCTGGCAGCTGGACCAGGAAGTAAGGGCACAAAACCAGGAAGTTAGGGCAGCAAACAAACAGGAAGTTAGGGGACCAGACATTAACAGAGTCTGCGTGTATGACAGTATGATGGTGTATGACTGTAGGAGAGTGTATAACAGTAGGAGAGTGTATAACAGTAGGATAGTGTATAACAGTATGGTGGTGTATAACAGTAGGATAGTGTATAACAGTAGGATGGTGTATAACAGTAGGATAGTGTATAACAGTAGGATAATGTATAACAGTAGGATAGTGTATAACAGTAGGATGGTGTATAACAGTAGGATGGTGTATAACAGTAGGATGGTGTATAACAGTAGGATGGTGTATAACAGTATGATGGTGTATAACAGTATGATGGTGTATAACAGTAGGATAGTGTATAACAGTAGGATGGTGTATAACAGTAGGATGGTGTATAACAGTAGGATAGTGTATAACAGTAGGACACACCTCCACTCCCGGGGAGTCCCCCTGCGGGTGGTGGCTCCAGAGGAGGCCCCGCTCATCCAGAGCGTGGATCAGCTTGGCTGACAGTTTGATGTCGTTGCGCAGCACTTGCTTGTGCTGTGTGATGCCGTTCACGTTGCGGATCCTGCGAGCCAGGTCCCTGTTCACCCCGGGGGCCAGCTCACAGTCTCTCAGCTGGGGGAGGAGGGGGGAGACAGGGATCAGACCAGGAGGGGGAGGGGAGAGACAGGGGTAAGACCAGGAGGACGAGGGGGAGACAAAGGTCAGACCAGGAGGGGGGAGACAGGGGTCAGACCAGGAGGACGAGGGGGAGACAAAGGTCAGACCAGGAGGGGGGAGACAGGGGTCAGACCAGGAGGGGGGAGACAAAGGTCAGACCAGGAGGGGGGAGACAGGGGTCAGACCATAGTTACTCACTCTGATGTTCTGCAGGTTCCAGCAGACCTCCTTGATGTTCACGCTGCGATCGAACGTCACCCAGCAACGCCTGTAGAACCTGTTGCACGGAAACAACCGCATTTGCTTAGTTACCAGGTGAAGGCGGAGCCATGCTGGGGTGAGGTTATGAGGCGAAGTCTACCAACCTGCGTTCTGGGTGAGGATCTGACAGACACACGCGCAGGAACCCAGGATACCTCCTGCACAGCTGGGGACACAAAACACACGCAGGTCAGGTCTCCATGGAGATCAATCTACCTGTCGTTACTACGGATACGACGACGACGACTCACAGACACTATCTCCGCCTTGGAGATGGAGGGAGCGATGCTCCTGAGAAACAGAGAGGAGGTCCTGTGGAGAGGCCTGGGTCTAGGGGGCTGGTCATCCTTAATCTTCTTGTCCTCCTTCTCCACCTCCCTTCCCTGCTCCCTACCCTGTTCCCTTCCCTGCTCTCTGCCCTTGGCCTTCTCCTCTTTGGCCTCGTTCCCATGAGCTGGGGAAGCAGAAAGGTTGTTGAAATGTGATATTCTATTAAATCTATGAATATATTATTGAAGGCTCTTGAGAATTCTGCGACAAACGCTGTTCTCGCATGTGTACATTTCCTCAGTATGTTAGTAACACAAAGTGTGATTCCTCACTTTCCCCCTCTTCTTCCGCCTCCTCCTTTTCCTCCCCCTCCTCTCTCTCTGCCGGTTTGTCGGACGAGCGAGAGTTGGAGTCAGAGTCGGAGTCAGACTCGCTCTCGGAGGCGCTGGCCTCGTCCTCGCTGTCGCCACTGTGCTTCCTCGTCCTCTTCTTTCCCTGCTGCAGGCCAATGAGAGAGAGCGAGGGCGATGAGGTCATGAGGATTGTTAACCTTGGAGGAACGTGATTGGTTCCCACGCTTACCTTCTTGGCTACAGGTGCCTGCACCACGCTGTCATCCCCCTCCCTCTTCTCCTCTCCCCCCGGGGCTCCGTCTACTGCTGATGCTCCTCCCCTCTCTGCACACGCGGCCTCAGCCTCGCCCTGAAACACAGCGCAGATGAAACACACACACACCATCACCCTGAAACACACACCCAGTCTGAAACACACACCCTAGCCCTGAAACACACCGCAGAAGAAACACACACACCATCACCCTGAAACACACACCCGGTCTGAAACACACACCCTAGCCCTGAAACACACACCCAGTCTGAACCACACACCCTAGCCCGGAAACACAGCGCAGATGAAACACACAGCATCACCCTGAAACACACACACCCTCGCTCTGAACCACACACCCCCTCGCTCTGAACCACACACCCGGTCTGAAACACACACACCCTCGCTCTGAACCACACACCCAGTCTGAAACACACACACCCTCGCTCTGAACCACACACCCAGTCTGAAACACACACCCGGTCTGAAACACACACCCAGTCTGAAACACACACCCAGTCTGAAACACACACCCAGTCTGAAACACACACACCGTGCTCAATACTTCTCTAGTCTTGCCTGCTAGCGGAGGCTTCTCTAAGGCACGCCCTACACACCTTCTCCTTGTCCCCCTTCTCCTCCGGGGGCTTGCTGTCCCCGGCCACGCCCCGGGGCTCCTCCCTCTTGGGCAGCTCCGGGCCACGCTCCTCCTCCTCCTCCGAGGGAAGCTCCAGTATCCTCAGGTCGTGATCCGTCCCTCCCTCCATCTTGATCACGGCTGGGGAAAAGAGATGGGGAAGTGCATCAGCCTGGCAGAGATCAACGTCACCCAGGAGAAACCATCCTGGAGGAACCAGCCCCGCCCCACACTTCCTGAACCTCTCCTTACCTGCGTCGAGGACCTTGACGATGGCCGGGGCACGCTCCATGTCCAGGGAGACGTTGTCCAACCAGCCGTTCTCCATGAGGAACATGTACACGTTCAGCCTGTTCTGCAAGGCGCTGTGGGTCTCCACCCTCCGCCGCCCAGCCTCGTCTGGGTGGTACTTGGATCTGAACCTGCGTTGAGGGGGAGGGGGGGTAGGGGGCACCCGAGGGAGAAGGGGAGGGGGGATGGGCCAGGGATAGAGAAGTGCCTGTTAGAGAAGGCAGAGACTTTAGTATAGAATTGGGTCCCCAAGGACGGCTATTAACTATGGCTTGTGCAGAGAAACGACAATGTTTTGAATGTGTCAGTTCGTTTACGGAACAGTCCACTTGCTTGTTATCATACCTAAATGTGACAATCAGAACTAAACAGACTGAACATCTGATCTTTCTGTGTGTCAGTTAAGTTTGTGTTTGACAGCTCTACTGTGAGGTGAGGTTGTGTTAGTGTGACTGGAGCTTGAATGTCAGGTGAGGTTGTGTAAGTGTGACTGCCCTCTGTCAGGTGAGGTTGTGTAAGTGTGACTGGAGTTCGAATGTCAGGTGAGGTCGTGTTGGTGTGACTGAAGTTCGAATGTCAGGTGAGGTTGTGTAAGGATGTGAAGTGGACTCTGTTAAACGGTGAGGTCGTGATTGGTGTGACTATGGAGTTTCGAAATGTCAGGGTGAGGATTGGTGTTGGTGTGATGGAGTTGAAACTGTCAGGTTGAGGTTTTGTGTTGGTAGTGAACCTGAGTTCGAATGTCAGGTGGAATA
>BROE01000019.1:10156517-10180718 GCA_036571765.1 Plecoglossus altivelis
GACACATGTCGGAAGCCACAGCAACACATAAAGAGTGCTGCAATCACCACACACGACCGGGGAGACATCACCACACAGCACAGGTAGGCGACAGTACCACACACACATTCAACAAGAATTCAGCGCACACACACACACCCCACAACATCACAGCTCAACAAACACACACAACATTCCACAACCACATCACTACACACAACATGGTTAACACTCACACAATAACAACACACACACATTCACACCACACACACAGCGACGACACACACACACCACACCACAGCACATTCAACCACACACAGTGGGTTGGTTGTGGTAGGTGTGGTTCCACATACAACACTCACCCACACCACACTTGGTGCAGGGTGGTGGGTTTTTGTGCAACATGTCCAAATACAATCATATTCCATTCCCTCTTCACTCACCAAGTGATCCTGACCTTTTTTTAACCAAATCTTTCATAATTATCATATCCTTCCCACGATTCTATATCATTCTTTTTTTTCATTTATCTCCCATTAAACATTTTGTCCCATTTTTGTTATCTCTTCATTATACCTCATTTTTTTTCCTCTTACATTTTATTTTTTTTTTCGCATTTTTTATCTCCTCATTTATACCTGCATGTTTTGTTGTTCCTCTATAACAAGTATTATTTTTTCGCATGTTTTGAAGTCTCGCACATTTTTTTCCTAGTCATGCTTATATATTTTTATACTTTCATTATCCCTCATATTTTTTATATATGATATATTATTTTTAATTTATTATTAATTATAATTATAATTATGTAATCATAGATGCATGTTTATTAATTTTTTTTTATTTTCACTATTTTTGCTTTGGGCGTTTTTCTCATTTCTACATTTCAAAAGTTTGTTGTTCAATTCCCCTATATTCAAAATATTTTTAAAAAAAACAACCTTAAATTTACTTTTTTATAGTCATTTTCTTACATCTATCATTTTTTTCTTTTTGTTTTTTCTGTCATGTACTATATTTTCTACTTTTGTGCCTTTATTTTTTCAATATGTATTCATTAAACAGCATTACTCTAATCCGCTTAATCTTTTCACTTATCCTCGCTATTCTTTTTCTCCTTCTCGTCTCTCTCTGCCTCTCTCTTTCTCTCTCTGCTTTTACTCTTTTCTTCTCCATGTTCCTTTCTTTCTCTCATCTCCTTCTCTTGTCTCCCGTGCTGCGCCCTCTTTCTCTTTCTCTTGTCTCTCTCTCGCCTCCTCTCTCTCCTATCCTTCTCTTTCTCTTTCTTCCCTCTCTCTCTCTCTCGCCTTCTCTCTCTCCTTGTCTCCTCTCGTCTCTCCTTCTTCACCATTCTCTCCCTCGCCCCCTCCTCCTCCTTGTCCTCCTTCTTTTCCACTTTTTCCCTCGCTCCTCCCTCCTGCGCTCCCTCGCTCCTCTTGTCCGCCGTTCTCCTCAACCTTTCTCATCTCTTTTTATAATTACTTATAAATTAAATTACTGCAAATACATCAATTGTTGAGAGCCCTTTATTAATCATCTATTAATTTAATACACTTATGTTTTTTTAAAATTGAACCATTTCTCAAGAATTATATTTATTTTTGGTATTACCATCATCTCTTCATGTCATATCTATCAGGCATGCACGTCAAAAACTTTATCAAAATGGGCACTTATGTAATCTGGCTTTTATTTTTACTTTACCATGTTAACACTGGTTTATTTATATATTACTTGGGTCTTTACTTTACCATTTAATCGACTTTTTTCTAAATATTATTACTTCCTTATTTACATTTAAACTTTTTTTTTATATATTACTTGTCCTTACTTTACCGATGTGTGAAACAACTTTTTTTTATATTTCCTGTGTTCCGTTACCTGTTAGCCGGGGGATTTCCTAACAGGGTTTTTTTTAGTTCATATATGTCACTTCGGCTTACTTGTGACCATTTAACAGCTGGCTTTAGTTGTGGATTATATTTTACTGGCTCTTTAACTTTAACATTTAACAGAGCTTTTATTGTATTGATACGGGGTCTTCCTCCTTCGCTTACTTTTTGTACCCATTAGAACTTTTTTTTAATCTAGTATTTCCTTCTCTCTGTACTTTAACCATTTAAAAAGCCTTTTTTTTGAATATAGTGTACTTCTTTAGTTTGGCCATTTAACACTTTTTTTTTTAGTATTCCTTACTTTTTAATAATATTAGTTCATTTTTTGGTTCATTATTATATATCGTTATACTTTTCCGTGTTTTCATCTGGCCCTGCGCGTTAGTAGAATCTATTTATTCATACTCTCTCTACATTAAGCAGCTGACGGGGGGTTATAGGTCCCGAGACGAACGAACTGAAGTGCTTAGATCATTACTTGTCCGTTGTCACGACGGCCGTTCATGGACACGTGCGGCGTCGGCGCGGCTGCACGTCAGCGCTCAGGCGGCTTGGGTCTTTGGGTGTCTAACTTATGTGTATTATTGATATCCGTCCCTCACTGCTTTGGACGAAAGCGTCTCCCGCGTTAGAAGGAAGTGATGTTATGTGATTGACGTGACAGGAAGTTGAGCGTGTCTGTTTCCTGTCCCAGGTCTCATCCTGCTTTTCTACCTGGTGTTTTACATCTTCCTGGCTGGAGTGTTTGTTCTCACCATGTATGTGATGCTGCAGACCTTGGATGACCACAAGCCCACATGGCAGGATAGACTGTCCACCCCAGGTACTGTAACCTCCAACCATCCTCTCATCTTGAAATGATTTTACCCCTTGAACCTTCGTTTGACCAAGAATGACTATTTGAGGTTGGAAATCTCTTTTGCCAAAGTATCCTGGTCAAGATATAGAACAATGTAGACACTTTTACAGTCTTGTTCTCGACTTGTCATGTCAGTAGATCTGTATTCTGCGGTTCTCACCTGTCTAATTATTGTGTGTACCCTTGTGTGTGTGTGAGTGTTCCCTGTGTGTGTGTTGGTGTCTGCGTGTGTGTGTGTGTGTGTCTGCGTGTGTGTGTGTGTGTGTGTCTGTGTGTCTGCGTGTGTCTCTGTGTGTGTCTGTGTGTGTCTGTGTGTGTGTGTGTCTGTGTGTGTGTCTGTGTGTGTGTGTGTGTGTCTGCGTGTGTCTGCTTGTGTGTCCTGTGTGTCTGTATGTGTGTGTTGTGTTGTCTGCTCTGGTGTGTGTCTGTCTGTGTGTCTGTGTGTGTGTGTGTGTCTTGTGTGTGTTCATGTGTGTGGTGGTGTGTGTGTCTGTGTGTGTGTGTGTGTGTCTGTCTGTGTGTCTGTGTGTGTGTGTGTCTGTGTGTGTGTGTGTGTGTATGTGTGTGTGTGGTGTGTGTCTGTGTGTGTGTGTGTGTGTGTATAGTGTGTGTGTGGTGTGTCTGTGTGTGTGTGTGTATGGTGTGTGTGTGTGTGTGTGTCTGTGTTGTGTGTGTGTGTCTGTCTGTGTGTCTGGTGGTTGTGTGTGTGTGTGTGTAATCGTGTGTCTGTGTGTGTATGGTGTGGTGTGTGTGGTGTGTGTGTGTCTGTCTGTGTGTGTGTGTGTGTGTGTGTGTGTGTGTGTGTGTGTGTCTGTATAGGAATGATGATCAGACCCAGAGGAGAATCTTTGGAGATTGTTTACAACACTGAGAACACTGAGAGCTGGGATATTTTCACTCAGGCCCTGGACAAGTTCCTGAGCCGTAGGTTTCCTTCACCCTTCTCACATCCTCCACACAGCCCTCAACATCCTCCACACACCCCTCAACATCCTCCACACACTCCGAAGTTAGGCGGACAGCTCCCTCATTGCTATCCTTCACACCGTCTCAACATCTGTCCACACACTCGCCTCAAAATCCTGCCACACAGCCTCAACATCTCCCAAACACCCTCAACATTCGCTCCACACTACAGTCCCTCAACATCTCCACACAGCCCTCAACATTTCCTCCAACTGCCCTCACTATCACTCACCCCCCTCAACAGATCACCTCCACAAGTCGCCCTCATTATCAGCTCGCACACTACATCTTCAACATCCCTCCAACAGTCAACATCTCACACACCCCTCAGCATCCTCCACACAGCCCCTCAACAATCTCCCCACACAGCCCTTTCAACATACTCCAACATCCATCAAAATCCTCCAGCAGGCCCTCAACATCTCACAGGCAAGCCTCCAACATCTCGCACACACGACTGCTCAACAGGTCGTCCACACATAGTCGCCTCAACATCCTGCACACATGTTCCTGGGCTCTCAACAAAATCAACCCTCACACAATGGCCTCCATCACACTGTCCACACCCCTCAACATCCTCCACACAGCCCTCAACATCCTCCACACACCCCTCAACATCCTCCACACAGCCCTCAACATCCTCCACACACTCCACACACCCCTCCATACACCCCTCAACATCCTCCACACACTCCACACACCCCTCCACACACTCCACACACTCCACACACCCCTTCACACACTCCACACACCCCTCCACACACTCCACACACCCCTCCACACACCCTTCAAACATACCTTCCATCATATCAAAACAAAAATCAGCAGAAATGTTCTTTTAGCTTCAGTTGAACGTTCCCCTCTAACATCTGACCTCCGACCTCTGTCACTGGCAGCTTACAACGACTCCTTCCAGGCCCAGACCAACGATCTGTGCACTCCGGATCAGTACTTTGTGCAGGACGACAGCGGCGATGTAAAGAACAACCCCAAACGCTCCTGCCAGTTCAACCGCACCATGCTGGAAGCATGCTCTGGAATAGAGGACCGTTACTATGGATACCTGGTTGGCAAGCCGTGCATCATTATCAAGCTGAACAGGGTACGGCAGGGGTGGGGGATGGGAGAGGAATGGGATGGTGTTGCTAGGAGACCTGGAGGGGATTCAGAAAGAGACAGTTCTAGTGATGAACGCAGTTTTCAGATACAGAATCGTATAACTGGTGTTGTACATTGATGCGTTTGCTGGGGTACATGTGTTTCGTCTGTCTGTCTGTGTATCTGTCTGTCTAACTGCCTGCCTGTCTGTCTGTCTGTGTATCTGTCTGTCTAACTATCTGTCTGTCTGTCTGTCTGTCTGTGTATCTGTCTGTCTAACTGCCTGCCTGCCTGTCTGTCTGCCTGTCTGTCTGTCTGTGTATCTGTGTGTCTAACTGCCTGCCTGCCTGCCTGCCTGCCTGCCTGCCTGCCTGCCTGCCTGCCTGTCTGTCTGTCTGCCTGTCTGCCTGTCTGTCTGTCTGTCCGTCTGTCTGTCTGTGTATCTGTCTGTCTAACTGCCTGCCTGTCTGTCTGTCTATGTATCTGTCTGTCTAACTGCCTGCCTGTCTGTCTGCCTGTCTGTCTGTCTGTGTATCTGTGTGTCTAACTGCCTGCCTGTCTGTCTGCCTGTCTGCAGGTAATCGGGATGTTGCCAGGAAAGGATGGTCAGGCTCCTTATGTCACCTGTGGAGCAAAGGTGACAAACCCATCTCCTCTTCCTCCTCTACACACACCTGACCCTCCATCTTCTCTCCCTCCTCAACACACACACCTCAACACACACACCTCAACACACACACACTGACCCATCATAGCTATCTCTCCCACTAACGACACACTGACCCTCCATGCTCCGTCTTCCTTTTCTACACACACACCTGACCCTCCATCTTCTCTCCCTCCTCAACACACACACAACCCCACACAACCTGAACCCATCAATCTATGCTCTCCCTCCTCTACACACACCTGACCCTCCATCTCCTCTTCCTCCTCTACACACACCTGACCCTCCATCTCCTCTTCCTCCTCTACACACACCTGACCCTCCATCTCCTCTTTCCTCCCTCTAACAACAAACCTGTCTCTCCCTTCACTCTTCCTCCTCCTACTTACAACAGGACCTGAACCCGCCATCTTCTCTTCCTCCTCAACACACACCTGACCCTCCATCTCCTAAAGTCACGTCCTCTACACACACATGACCCTCCAATCTTCTCTCCCATCAATACACACACGCTGACCCTCCATCTTTCTCTCCCAGCTACATACACACGACACCTGACCGTCATCTTCTCTTCCTCAAAACGTGCTACACACACACTGACCCTCCATCGTCCTCTTCCTGCCTCTTCACACACCTGGACCCTCCACTCTCCTCTTTCCTTCCTACTACACACACACCTGACCCTCCATCTTCTCTTCCTCCTCTACACACACCTGACCCTCCATCTTCTCTCCCTCCTCTACACACACCTGACCCTCCATCTTCTCTCCCTCCTCAACACACACACCTCAACACACACACCTGAAAACCCTCCAATTCTTCTCTCCGGCCTCTACAACACCTGAACCCTTCACATCTAACCTCTTTCTTCGTCTACTGGATGGATCTACACCTGACCCTGCCAGGTCTTCTCATCCCACTAACACACACACCTCAACAAAAAACACACCTGACCTCCATCTCTCTTCCTCCTCTACACTCACGACGCTTTGAGGCCCTTTCCATCTTCTCTCGCCTCCTCACAGCCACACACCTCAACCACACACACGCTGACCCTCCACTTCCTCTCTCCCTCCTCTCAGCCTCCTGCCTCCCCACCCATATCCCTCCATACTCCATCTTCTCTCCCACTACACACACCTGACCCTCCATCTTCTCTCTCCTCCTCAGTACAAACACACGCTTGAAACACCATCCCATCTTCTCTGTTCCGCTTCCCTCAACACACACACCTCAAACACACACAACCAATGACCCTCCATCTTCATCTTCCTCCATTCTACACACACCGTGGACACCCTCCATTCTTCTCTCCCTCAGCTCTACACAACACCTTGACCCAGTCCACTCTTCTCTCCCTTCCTCAAACCACACACACTCTACGTCAACACACACGACACTGACGCCATCCATCTTCTCTTCCTCCTCTACTCACACCTGACCCTCCATCTCCTCTTCCTCCTTTAAACACACCTGGACCCTCCATCTCCTCTTCTCCTCTAGCAGCACACGCTGACCCTTCCAGTTCCTCTTCCTCCTCTACAGAACCAATCTGACCCTCCATCTCCTCTTCCTCCTCAACACACACCTGACCCTCCATCTCCTCTCCCTCACCCTCCCTCACCCACCCCCTCACCCACACCCCTACCCCCACCCACACCCACACACAACACACAACACAAAACACACACACACACACACCTGACCCTCCATCTTCTCTCCCTCCTCTACACACACACCCTGACCTCCATGCTTCTACTCCTCTCACTACAACCCAGCATCTCTGCCATTTTGTTTTTCAAGGCACTTTCATCTTGTTTCTCTTTAAACTCTTGTCTGTTAGAAGCCTTCCCTCTCCCCCTGCCTGTCATGTCTGTCTTCATCCTCTTCTGTCTCCTTAATGTCTTGTTCTTGTTCTGTCTGTCAGAGGATTAAAATTGGCAAAGATGAATGGGTAAGATGCAAAAGAGAAAACTTGAATTAGCGTGTAATTTGGGTAGATATTAGGTTAGTAGTAAAGTGATGTAGGATATGGTGGTGACCATGATATACATATGCTGTAGACACAAACATGTGAAGTCTGTAGATGAATAAGATACGTAGACGAGGAAGGAGAGTGTGTGTGTGTGTGTGTGTGTGTGAGTGTGTGTGTGTGTGTGTTTGAGTGTGTATGTGTGTGTGTGTGAGTGAGTGTGTGTGTGTGTGTGTGTGTGTGTAGATATTATTATTGCCGTCGTTTCCAGCCTGGTTACTAACATGTGTCTACTAGGCACCTGTTAAATACAGACCTGTTCCTTGACTCCGTAGACAGAAACACTGTTAGAATGATCCGCTTCTGAATCCTTGTTCCTTCTGCTGGTTCTTTCTTCAAGCTCTATGTGTGTTTTGGATCACAGCTTCTCTTAAATGATTCATGTCCTTCTTCTGCCGCAGAAAGAGGACAGTGACTCTATTGGTTCTCTGACATATTACCCTCCCAATGGTACCTTCAATCTCATGTACTACCCTTACTACGGCAAGAAAGCTCAGGTAAAAAATACTAAATGAACTCTCCAAACCTTAACATCTTTTCATTAATAATTCTACTTCGGACGTCGCTTCGAATGTATGTTCGTGTTGCTGGAAGCGTTCGTCCGAATATGTGACAGAACGTTTTTACAATGCGGCAAAAAAATTCCCTCAAGAGCAGGTGTTTCAAACAAAGTCCCTCGTCCATCACCTGTATGTGACACGAAATGTGTTGGCTGTTGTTTGCCTCCAGGTGAACTACTCCCAACCTCTGGTAGCCATTAAGTTCGACAACATCACTGCCAACGTGGATGTCAATGTTGAGTGCAGGATCATCGCCAACAACATTCCATCCGGCAGCGAAAGAGACAAGTTTGCCGGAAAAGTGTCTTTCAAACTAAGAGTCAACACAAAAAAATAGATAACCACTCCATCACCGCACCCCCCTCCCCTTCACACCCCCACACCATAGTCATCTCTTCATTCTGTGCACAAGTACACACTGACAGAAACGAGCAGCCAGACGAACTAATCTCCAAGAAAATCTAAAACATGTTTACAGCTCCGCTCCTTCGGCTGATTGGACGATGCGTTTCCTGTTGTATGAGAGGAGGAGGATGAAGGGGGGGAGGGAGGAGGACGAGGGGAGGAGGAGGGAGGAGGAGGGAGGAGGACAGGAGGAGTGGAGGAGTGGAGGAGCAAGAGAGGATGTTCTTCTTGGCTTCGTTTCTATCTGTGTGCTTTGGGATGAATCATTTTCTGTAAATTAGTTTGAGGTGAAGTATATTTATACTGCATGAGTAAGTAGAACTTATAGAGGACATTAACATGTATGATTTGAACGTTTGCCAGGGGAGACAAGGCAGCGTATGAGCTTGCTGTTATCTCCTTCCTGATGGCTCTCTATAGAGTACCAAGAAAGACAAAGCAGCATATCTCCTTCCTGTTGTCTCTCTATAGAGAGCCCCTCTATGTGTGTATATACACAAAATACCACAGCGTGTATATCTATTTATACAGTATCATAACCTTATATCAGTATGTCTATTTTGTTGCACTTAAAATAATAATCAAACAAGCTAAATGAATAAATCATGTTTTGGTGTAAGGAGGCAGGAGCTATGTGCATGTGTGTATTGTCTTTGGTGTCCTAAGAGGCCTCTTGTCTCAGTTTAATGCTGTTTGTCAATAATTAATGAGGATCTGTCACACTGGCTAAAAAGAAAGCCTTAGTGCATGGAAGCGATTATCCAGCTGGAAACATCCACACAGCCACTGTGTACAGGGAACATGAGACAGACGTTTACTTTCCCAATAAGGGGTGGTTTGAAGTCAAGACCTTTAAGTGTGTGTCTGTCTGTTTGTTTGTGTGTGTGTGTGTGTGGGGGTGTGTGTGTGTGTGTTGTGTGTGCTTGGATACATTTGTTTATCCCATTTACAATACGAATTAATTCTAACTGTTGGTCGGGAAATTGCATGTACAATGTGCAATACTTTAGGTCAGACGATCGAACGTCGTTTTTCACTCGTCGACGATTTCTTACCCTCAGATTGGAGTTCATAAAAGATCGACCAAGCTCTGATTTTCATGTGTCTTGTGGATTGCGAAGGACTTGGTATGTTCGTACATGTATGACTTCTCTTCTGTCAGCCTGCTGTTTACATGCACCAGACTGTGTGTTGGGAGCTGGGCACAGTAGACAGAGTCTTTTATTGATTTGCTACGAGTTTAAGTTCATGTGAAGGTGATATGTTTTAACTGTGTTACGTTGGAGGTGGAGGATAGAGAAAAAAAAGTTTTTTGTTGGGGTTTTTTTCTCTCCAAACAGTCATCAAATTTATCGGACCAAGTGATCATGTTTGTGCATTTAGAGTTCTCCTGTGGTAGTCTTAGAGCTGCCAACTCTCACACGTTGGCCCCTGAGATACATACATCTGATTGGTCACATACGCTGTGGAACCAAACTAATGCGTGAGATCTGATTGGTCACATACGCTGTGGAACCAAACTAATGCGTGAGATCTGATTGGTCACATACGCTGTGGAACCAAACAAATGTGTGAGTGTTGGCAGCTCTGTTGTCTGGAGAGGGAAAAAGTGTGAATAGTCTAGGAGTGTATCTAGATAAAAAAAAAAAAAAAAAAACAAAACAATTAAAAATTAAAACAACAAACAAAATAAAAAAAAAAAAAAAAAAAAAAATAAACATAAAACAAAAAAAAACCAAAAAAAAAAACAAAACCAAAAAAAAAAAAAAAAAAAAAAAAAAAAAAAAAAAAAAAAAACAAACACAAAAAAAAAAAAAAAAAAAAAAAAAAAAAAAAAAAAAAAAAAAAAAAAACAAAAAAACAATAAAAAAAAAAAAAAAAAAAAATAAAAAAAAAAAAAAACCAAAATAAAAAAAGACAAAAAAAAAAAAAAAAAGAAAAAAAATGTCTGGAGTTTGTGAACTCACTCATTGTAGAAAAGAAGGTTTGATCTCATTGGTTGACGTGATTTAGCTTGAGGTCGTATTCTCGGCTGTTACATGTTAAGGTGTTTTAAGATGGATGGCAGCGTGGGGAGACCAGGGGGGAGACCAGGGGGGAGACCAGGGGGGAGACCAGGGGGGAGACCAGTGGGTGAGACCAGGGCTGAACCAGTCCCACAAACTGTGTTGGGTTGGAGCTGTGTACAGTGAGCCCTTAGGGTTTTCTGTGCTCTGGAGCAGTCTTGGAACTATTGATGATTCAAGTAATCACAGCCCAACACAGCACCCTAAACAGACACAGCTCAACACAGCTCAACACAGCACTCTAACCAGACACAGCTCAACACAGCCTAACACAGCACTCTAACCAGACACAGCTCAACACAGCACTCTAACCAGACACAGCTCAACACAGCACCCTAAACAGACACAGCTCAACACAGCCTAACACAGCACTCTAACCAGACACAGCTCAACACAGCACCCTAACCAGACACAGCTCAACACAGCTCAACACAGCACCCTAAACAGGCACAGCTCAACACAGCACTCTAACCAGACACAGCTCAACACAGCACCCTAACCAGACACAGCTCAAGCACAGTCCCCTAGCCAGGCACATGGACTCCTCTAATGACCTCCACACTCGTTTGGCCTCAGTCTCTCTCAGTAAATCCTCATCCTGTTGTGTTGAGCGTACAAGCAGACCCCTGACATGGGTCCAGTTGGCCTGTCCTGGGACAGACCCTGGTGGCACAGTTTACAGTTACGCTTTCAACTAGCGCTTCAATCCAGACATCAGGCACGAACAGACTGTGATTTAGAACGGCCAGTTCTGCGGTGTGTGAGCGCTGCCTGTTTGAACACGCAGGGAAGAGGGACAGAGAGCGCACACACTTCATTAGCCTTCCTGTCCCGCTCACTTTGTCCATAATCTCTTAATCTGGTTGGCTAATCCCGAGCAGGTATTCTGATTCGTCCTTTCTTTGAAAGACACATGGAGCCCTGCCAGTTCACCATGCCAGATTGAGACACTACTTTGACCCCATCCTGTCTTCAGCACTCAGACTTCACTGTGTGATAAGAATACAGGACAGTTTACAACCCCAATACTTGCCTGTTGGCATATTTTCATATTTCTTGTACTTTTTGAAATTGAAATTTTGACTAAGACATTCCCGTTTTCAACCAAAGATAGAGAGAGAGATCTGACTGCTTGACGTCCTGGTTTTGGGTTCTGGGTTCTGGGTTCTGGTTCTGGTTCTAGGTCTAATTCTTGTCCTGGTTCTTGTCCTGGTTCTGGTTCTTGTCCTGGTTCTTGTCCTGGTTCTTGTTCTGGTTCTGGTTCTGGTCCTGGGTTCTTAACCTGGTTCTGGACTTGTTCCTGGGTTCCGGGTTATTGTCCCGGTTCTGTTTCTGGTTCTGGTCCATCAACATCGGTCTCTGGAGTGGCACCAAAGATGTTCCAGGGGAATCGTAGAGATCTCGCGCCGTTAGCGGCTGTTTGTTAGCAACACGTAGAAGGAGCAGGTTTATTGACATCAGTGCCTCCTGGTGGACAGAACGGGTTGTTCTCCAGCGTCACAGAATGTTGATCATCATCATCTCCAGTCATTTCTTTTTCTCTGATCGTTTGGTGATGTCTTTCAAAAAGCAATATATTTACTTCCTGTGTGGCTGTGTGATAAATGTAATCCTGGAATGGCTGTAACACGATGAACAGAGTCATATATCACCAAGAGTGACAGAGGAACATTGAACATGTAAATATGTTCACATAAAGATATTATACAGATGTTTGCCAACGCCCATTTTCAAAACTGACCAACAGATTACTAAGTATATTGGTTTTATTAAAAAAGAGAGATCAAGTATTTTTAATGTTATTTTGTTGTAAAGAGGAAAGAATGTTTTAGCTTGGATTGTATAAATGCATCCAGACACGACACTGGTTCACTGGTAAGATCGATCATTGAGTAAGAATTTAAGACGGTGGAACACGAAATACTTTTTGAATGTAGAGAACTTTATTTATTCTTTCGGTTGCAGTCCTGCGCTCTCTTCTATACAGTCTTTGAGACATTTACAGCGTTGAGTGTCTGCAGAGTTGCAATATTTGATCTAGTCACTGGGGAACGACACCTTGCGTAGGTGTGTGTGTGTGTGTGTTTGAGATCCGTAAAACTGAAGAGCGAAAAATGACGAGACCTTAGAGACAGATACACTCTCATATAACCACTACGGTCAACCAGAACAAGAGACATTTCGAATATTTCTTAACGTTTTTTTTGTTTTTTTTGGTCTAATTCGGACTGATTTTAATCCTACCTACAAAAAAGAGAAACGGATTCAGTTGAAGAGAATAAAGATGCGAAAGTGATGAGACAGGAATCAGTTGGGAGCTGTATTTCATCTTTAAATATAAGTGGTTGATAATTCAATTATCTTGAAATCTTAAGTTATTGCTGTTACTGTATGTTTTATTTTTGTTTTGTTTTTGCTCATGTTCATGTAAAAAACAATAGAGAAATCAATAAAGATGATCGGAAGGATTTTCAGCGCTTTTGATCTGATGATTTACCATGTCTATTCTTATAACGGTCCTCTATCATGTCCATGTTACTATCACCTCCCTATGACCTCTTAAACAGGTGGGTAATGTGGTCGCCTGCCTTTAGACCTAGGGGTCACAAACTCAGGTCCTCGAGGGCCGCTGTCCTGAAGGTTTTCGATGTTTCCCTGCTCCAGCACACCTGATTCTAATGATGGGTCGTTATCAAGCTCTGTGGAAGCCTGATAACGACTCATCATTAGAATCAGGTGTGCTGGAGCAGGGAAACATCGAAAACCTTCAGGACAGCTGCTCTCGAGGACCTGAGTTTGAGACCCCTGCTTTAGACCAGGGGTCACCAACTCCAGTCCTGGAGGGCTACAATCCTGTAAGTTTTCACTTTAGCTGCACATAATGTTGCATCATTCAGCTCATCATCCAGGTCATTAGTAGAATCAGATGTGCTAAATTGAGGTTGAAGGGAAAACAGTCTGGAAGGTAGCCCTCCAGGACCAGAGTTGGTGACCCCCTGCTTTAGACTGAATCACAGGTTGGTTTCATGGTCTCCCCTGTCCTGCCTCTATACTGCCACTATACAGTTTCTACACTGCCTCTACACTACCACTACACTGCTTCTACACTGCCTCTATACTGCCTCTACGCTGCCTCTATACTGCCACTATACTGCCTCTATGCTGCCTCTACGCTGCCTCTACACTGCCTCTACACTGCCTCTATACTGCCTCTACACTGCCTCTATACTGCCTCTATAATGCCTCTACACTGCCTCTATACTGCCTCTATACTGCCTCTACACTGCCTCTATACTGCCTCTATACTGCCTCTACGCTGCCTCTATACTGCCACTATACTGCCTCTATGATGCCTCTACGCTGCCTCTACACTGCCTCTATACTGCCTCTACACTGCCTCTACACTGCCTCTACACTGTCTCTACACTGCCTCTACACTGCCTCTATACTGCCTCTACACTGCTGCTCTCACTACCACTACCTGCACTATACTGCTCTATACTGCACTTACTGCCTCTACGCTGCCTCTACGCTGCCTCTACGCTGCCTCTACGCTGCCTCTACACTGCCTCTACACTGCCTCTACACTGTCTCTACACTGCCTCTATACTGCCTCTACACTGTCTCTACACTGTCTCTACACTGTCTCTACACTGCCTCTACACTGCCTCTACACTGCCTCTACACCAGGTTGGTGTCATGGTGTCCCTGAACACCTGACAGGATTACTTCAAACCTTGACTCCTATGTTCTGATCTTCTTTCATGTCCCTACTATCCCTCTCTCCCTCCTCCCCCTCTCCCTCCTCCCCCTCTTCCCTCCTCATCTCGCCTCCTCATCCGCTCCTCCCTCCTCCCCTCGTCCCTGTCTTGCCTGTCCTTCCCCCTCCCCCCTTCTATCCTTCCTCCCTTCTCCCTTTATCCCTTTCTCTCTTCCTTCCTGTTCCCCCTTTCCCCTCCTCCCTGTCTTCCTTGTCTTCCCCTCCCCCCTTCCCTCGTTCCCTCACCTAAGGCCCAGTTGAAGGACATGGCAGAGAGCAAGGATTACAAAGCATTAGAGTGGTTAAAATAGTCTGTCGAAGGGTAGCACAAGTAACTGATACACAGGACACGCAAACGTTCTCTCTTTCTCTTTATTCTCCCCCTTTTCTCATCCCCTGCCTCTGCTCCCCCTCTCTGTCCACTTCTCTCCTCATCTTCCTCAACCGTCTATGGCGAATGGGCATAGGATGATGGGCTCTTTCTGTCTGTATAGCTCTCTCTTGGTCTTTCTGTCTCTCTCTGGTCTCTTTCTCTCTCTCGTTTCTGCTCTGTTTCCTTTCTCTCTCTCTCTCTTCTCTCTCTTCTCTCTTTCTTCTCTCTCTCTGTGTGTCTCGATATCTTCTTTCTCTCTCTTTCTTTCTTCTCTTTCTTTTCCTCTTCTCTCTTCTCTCTTCTTTCTCTCTCTTTCTTTCTCTCTCTCTCCTCCCCTTTTTTCTCTCTTTCTTTTCTCTCTCGCCCATCTTTCTTTCTTCTCTTTCTCTTTCTCTTTTATTGTCTCTCTCTCTTTCTTTCTTTTCCGTCTCTCTCTTTTTCTCTCTCTCTGTTGCTCTCTCTGTCTCTCTCTCTTTCTTTCTCGCTCTCTCTATCTCAGTCTCAGACACACACACACACACACACGTACATTTTTGTCACGCACACACCACACACATCACACACACCAACACGTGGCCACATACACACACACACACAGACACTTGGCAGGCGTTAGCTTATGTCACTAATGTCAGAGTAAATGACTTCGACTTTGCTCTCATAGTTCAGGGTTTGTGTTTTCTTACAACGCCCTCTGCTGGGTTGGAAGCACACTGCAAGCTGCAGCACAGCGACACATAAAAATAAGAATAGATTTTAAAACGGTTCGGTTTCTTTTTCATTTATCATCAAATCTGTAACTCACACATCAAGATTTTGCTTTGAACAAGTGCCAAGTCAGATGCTTACAATACAATACACTATTTAGGTCATTAAGAAACATTGCATTGCTATTTTGATCACCCTGAATAATCCATGTCAATATTTTATAATCATACCGTGCTGTTATTCTGGACTTTGTCCCAAGTACCTGATTAAAAGTAATTACCAACAGGTCAATAACAGGTCAAACACAGCCATCTGCTGTGGGATTACATTTGTCAGCAAAAGCAACCTACAGTATAACAATTACACATCAGCATCTTCTTCATTGTTTAGGAAATAAGTTTTCAACAAACATACATTCGGCACATGGTTCCCCGAAGTCTTCTCATAGAAGACTGTGAACCGAGGAATGTCGTCTCAAACGTAAACAACAGCTGTTCTACAACAACCGATTGTCCTTCACATTTTTTTTCTCTCTTTACTTTGGCAGAAGCATCCCCGGCCTGTCCTCTAGTCCCCCTTTTCCCTCATCTCCCCTGTCTCCCTCATCTCCCCCATCTCCCTCATGTGAGGGGGTGTGAGAGAGGTGTGGTGGATTGCAGGAACAGGATGTTCTACCAGAGGAGGCCACCAGGGGGAGCTCAGTCCTCCTCCTAGGGAAGATCCAGCATGCCGTGTTCTTCCAGGGCTGCTTGAGTCAGCTCGTACACCACTCCGATGGCCTTGACCACCCTGTGCAGGACCGCGCTCGCCTCTTCCTGGTTCTGGACGCAGACCAGCCGGTAGAAGAAGCCTCGTTCAGGCATGGCGATGAAGGCTATTTCGGCGGCCTTGCGGACCAGCCAGGTGTGATGCTTGGCCAGGGTGCTCTGGTAGGCCTCTCGGCACAGGTCAGAGGGGCTCCGGAGCCTTCCGGCGGAGCGAGGTGCAGCCAGCTTCTCCAGGAAGAGCTGCAGCCACAGCAGGGCTCTGTGGAGACGCAGCAGGGTGCGACTGCCCGACTCAGAGTAGTGCTGGAAGTCCACCAGGCCCCGGGCCAGTTCCGCCCGGATCATGAGACGCACGGAGGAGTAGGAGGGCTGGAGCCCTGCGCCTGTGGGGCTGGGAGCTCCCCTCGTTTCCTCCTCCTCCAAGGCCAGGCGGCGGATGATGGAGGTCTTGGTCTGGATCTCCTGGGAGATGAGGCCCACCATGGGGCCCAGAGACTCCATGAATCTGAAGGAGGGAGGGAGAGAGGGAGGGAGAGAGAGAGGGAGGAAGGAAGGGAAGGAGGGAGGGAGGAGCAGGAGGGAATGGGAGAGGAAGGAGGAGAGTCAACAACAGAGTGTAGTTCACAGTGACCTATATGAGGCATGTCATTGAGTTCAGCCACATTCCTCCAGCGCTGCCTGAACCAGCAGCTGGTCAGGGTGCAGGATTATGGGTGCTAGGTTCTGGGTTCTGGGTGCCAAGTTCTGGGTTCTAGGTGCTGGGTTCTAGGTTCTGGGTTCTAGGTTCTGGGTGCTGAGTTCTAGGTTCTGGGCACTGGGTTCTGGGTTCTGGGCTGCTTACTTGATGAGTTCGTCCCAACTGGCCAGGTACGGCTCCAACAGGACGTCTGAGGGTGGGGCAGGGGAGGCCAATAGGCTGGCCAGCAGCAGAGACACCTGGAACACCTGGCCAGGACACACCCCCAGAGCCGCCTCCCCCTCCAGCACAGAAACAGCACTGCTGTTGGACAAGGGGGGAGCCTGGGAGAGGGGAGAGAGAGGGGGAGGGAGACAGGGAGAGAAAGAGAAAGAGACAGGGGACACGGGTATAGAAAGAGAAAGAGAGGGAGAAGGAGAGAGGGAGGGAGAGAGGGGGGAGGGAGAAGGGAGGAAGACAGGGAAACGGAGTGAGAGAGAGAGAGAAACAGAAAGAGAGTGAGGGAGAGAAACAGAAAGAGGGAGAGAGAAACAGACAGAGAGTGAGGGAGAGAGAGATAGAGGCCCATGTGTCTACACGCTTGCTTCTACTGAGCTGATAGCAGATAAGTACAGAATAACTTGAATCTTGCCTCTTACGTTATCAAAGTGGTTATAACTTTTAAGACAAGATTCCCAGTGGCGATCCAGACTTCCCTCTGTTACAGCAGAGAAGGAGAACAAAACAAATTGGATCCGTGACTTGACACATCATTTTACACTGCAACACGAGCAGTACCACCCGAAAGCACAGTAAACCAGTCGACTGAACAGAGAAACAAGCTCTGACAAGTTCAACCAAATCAAATCAAAATTGATTTGAAAAGCCATGCAATTTTTTTTACAAGCAATGTTACAGAGGGCTTCACATACGCCCATGAAACATTCAGTCATGATGTGATAAAAAACACATATACCTTGAAATTCATTCAGCTGAATGCAATGTTGAGCATTTTGGACACACACACACACACATACACTAACCCTGCCTCAGACAGCGAAAGAAAACCATGGGACCACCATGCGGACCCCCCCCTCCCCTTGTCCCCCCCCCCCTTCCTTCCCAGCACGTCATGTGACATGGGCTTTACATTCCACACACAAGGAAACCATGCGGCCAACACGCTGCATCTGAACAAACACACACACACCGACACAGACAGACAGACAGACAGACAGGCAGGCAGGCAGGCAGGCAGGCGGCAGGCAGGCAGGCAGGCAGGCAGGCAGGCAGGCAGGCAGACAGACAGGCAGAGGAATATGCTTGAACATACAAACACGCTTCCTGAACACACTATCTCACTTCTCAAACATGTGTCCCAAATGCACGTCACACACACACACACACACACACACACACACACACACACACACACACACACACACACAGATGGTGGCTTCCAGCCTCTGTACTCACGTAGCCACATGGAGCCTAGGAACAGCAGCAGTACCAGGATGGCCAACGCGGCTTTCCCCTTCACCCCCATAGCCCCTCTCTCCCTCTCTCCCTCGCTCGCTCTCTCTCTCTCCCCTTTTCCCCTCTCTTCTCTCCTCAGCCGAAAGTCCACCAGGGCCGCCTCTCTCCCTCTCCCTCCTTCTCTCCTCCCTCTCCTTCTCTCTCCCTCCTCTTTCTACCTCTCTCTCCCTCTGTCTGTCAGTCTCCTGTCCTCATCTCCCTCTATCCATTCTGCTCCACATCACAGAAGCCTCATTCCCCTTGTCACCGGGTCCCCGCACGCTGTTACCCTCCGACCCCCCCCTCCCAGCGCCCTCCCCCTCAACCCCACACAAAAGTTGCTTTCTGTTCGACGTCGTTCCTCAAGGGGCCACGCCCAGACAATGGTCCCATCAATCAATAACTTCCCCCTTTTTCTCTCTTCGCTTTAAATCGTATCCGTTTCCTTCCGTTTTTCCTCCAGCTCTCTCCTCCAACTCCTTCCCTCACCAGGCTTCAAGTGACTCTCCTCCCTCCCTCCTTCCCTCCGTCTCTCCTCCCTCCCCCTTGTCCCCCCCCCTCCCCTGGCCCCACCAAACTGCTGCTCCCTCACGGCCCTTTGTTGCTCAATCTATGGGTCCAGAGATTAGCTTAGTTAGTTCACTCCGCAGCTGATTAGGCAAGATAGCCAACAATAACCCTCCCTGTCCAAGGATCCTCATCTTTCATATCCGAGCACAGTTGACCCCCGCTGACCAGCCACAGTAAACACAGGTTGTTTTGAGGTCCTCCCTCCTTCATGCCCCCCCCCCTCTGCTGCCCCCCCTCCCCCTCCCCACAGGATTTGTGCTTGCCAAACTGCAACAAAACATGTTTATCTGTCCAACAAGATTGCAGAAGAATTTGTACCACAAGCAGAGGAGTGCAATGTCAGGCATACACAGGACACACGTGGAGGTGCCGGGTTAATTTTTGATTGGTTGTGGACTGCTGTGACATGACTGTGTTTGTACACATCCACAGAGATGACCCCTTCACAGCAGGTCACCTCAGTCTCCTCTATATGTGAGGAGTCAACTGAACTCAGGACAAGTCACAAGCTACATGGAGTCTGTTACGAATCAGCACTTGTTAATCAGTTAATCAGTAACCACAGGGAGTCAATCCCTCCATACTGCACGTGTGACCAGAAAAACACATATTTTTTACTAGGGAAATATTCAGGCTATTTACAAGTAGAATGAACCCACACTGATCTTATTTTGGGGTGAAGGTTTTACACGAGACTAGTGTCCATAACACCAGAGAACACGTTTGTTTAACTGGATGTTTTCATTGATATAGCATTTTGTTTAATCCGAAGCGATATGCTTGTGGTACGTGTAGAAGGTACGGCAGTAAATCAGATAAGAGAGAGGTGCATCATCAGATGTCTCTCACGGCTGATACAGCCAGGTCTAATGTCTGAGATAAGCAAGGTGATAAACCAAGAAGGTTCCTTTACACATGCCCCCTCTGCCCCTACAGGACACTGCAGGCTGGTGTAGGGGAGGCAGGAGGGCTGGGGGGAGGGGGGTGGTGGGGCAGGAGAGCTGGGAGGAGGGGTGCGGTGGGGAGGTGGCGCTGGGGCAGGAGGATTGGAGGGGCTGGAGCGGGCAGGGGAGCTGGGGGGCAGCCGGAGGTCTGGGGTGAGGCGGCTGGACGGGCTGGGCAGAAGGAGTGGGCTGGGGAGGCCGTCCTGCGGGGCAGAAGGAGCTGGAGGGGGCAGGAGAGCTTGGGGGGTAGGAGTGCTGGGGGGGCAGGGGAGCTGTAGGGAGGGGGGTTGGGCAGCAGGAGTGCTGAATGGAGGGGACTGGGTGAAAGGGGTACTAATGGGGGGGTTGTGGGGGGAGCGACTGGGTCTGGGGCAGAAGGGCTGGGGTAGGAAAGGAGGTGGAGGGGTGGGGGAGGAGAGAAGTGAGGGGGATGTATAAGCAAGGAAGAGTGGGAGAAAGAGGAATGAAAGGGATGAAGAGAGGAGAGGAGGGGGGAGAGAGGGAAGGTGAGGTGGGACTATTTCACAAGGACTAAGGATCAGGGGCGCATGGTTTCACAAGGGAGAGCTCAACAAAAGGAAGTGAAAGCAGGGGCATTCATTCTGCAGGGAGAGGAGGAGTGCGAGGGGTGGGGTCGATGAGGGTATACTCCTGGGATGTCACAACTGAGCTGCCTAATTTTTTTTAGAGGGGATTTGGCTCTAATTGAGACATCTCATTTAGCACTATACTTTGTATGTGATTCCCGTCTATCAATTTGTCTGCTCTCTCTCTCTCGTTTTCGTCTCTCTCTCACAACACACACTCACACACACACCCACACACACAAACACACAACCACCACACACACACACACCACACCACACACACACACACAATAGCCTTGTCATATGCTTGGCTGCATGATTCGCATAATAACAAAAACACATTTTCCGTCAATTGTTCCTTATCACACCTGCGGCCCTCCCCCCAAGCGCTTCCCCGTCCCGCCCCGCCCGCCACCCCCCAAAATTTCTTAGCCTGGATACCAAATTAAGCTAAGGACCAACACCTACCACATGGTGATTTGAATTTGTTTCCTATACGCACTGTATACATGTCTTTGGATAGAAGTGCATGCTAGATGACAGTCAGACAAACATGGCCGTCCAGCCCTTGTGTTTAGCCCTGTGTTGAGGGATGTGGCACAGACTTGCTGCAGTGCCGTCAGGTCCCATCTCAGGCCTGCAGGCCCAGGGAGCGAGCCGTGTTCAGCACATCATCTCTGGTCAGGTAGCAGCCGCACAGACGCCTCAGCCCAGTGAAGGACTCGCGCCCGTGCAGCACTCGCCAGTTGTCAATGAAGATAACCTGACGAAGTGAGCCAAGGAGACTTGTTAGAACACCATCGCACCCATTCAGCCGTCACCGTGACAGCAGGAAGTTCTTTCCTAAATCTTGGCTAAAGCTTTAACAGCGTAGCTAAAAGCTAACCCTAACCGACGTGACTGAAAGGTAAGCCTTCAACATAGCACAGAGCGCGTCCATGTCGATGCTGTTTGTTCGTACCTTTCCCGGCTTCAGTTTGACCCACAGCTCGTTCTCAGGCTTCCTCAGCTCTGTGGTCAGCTGTCTGTGTGCCGTGTACCACTGCTGGACCAGGTTGTGAGGGATGGTGTTCATAACTGCACGGTCGTAGTTATTGTATCTGTGAAATGGAAAAGGGCAAGGAAATGTATTCATTCATTCATTTAGCAGAGGTTTTCGCAGAGTGAAGTACGCAGTGGATTTTGAACCTGAAAGTCTTCTTCCGTTTCTGCTAAACAAGTTTTTGCTTGGCTATACCCACTGTTAAAATATATCCTTATTCCTATTATAACTACTCTCTCACGGTTAAATCCCATTTTCACCTGATCATGTAAATCTCATTGTTCCAGGGATACACGTTGAGCACAGGGCCAATGCCTATCATATGGTTGCGATGGTTGCTCATGTTTTCAATGTATTCGTGTTTGATGGGCACTCTGGCAAGCAGCTCAAAGTTCTCAGGCGTCTGCTTCAGCACTTGGTCAGCAGAGTAGAATCCATCCACTAGTAGTGTCCTTCCTCCTGTGCCTTCATGCCGCAGGCAATGGAAGACCTGAATCCTGCAGGCAAAGTCAATGGGAGAAGTCTTTTTTTTAAAGCCAGCTACTTGCTACCATTCTACTTTTATAATGATTATATGAGTATATATTTATTGCTTTACTTTGCTTGTATTTTAAATGTATACCTTTTACGGCATATGGGTTAGGCCATATTGACTCGCTTTATTATAGATTTGACCTCAAAACTACTTTTGAGGTGTACAATCTTCACGTAAAATAGCACTGTGACTGTTTTATCATGAGGATCCATGTGATCTTATCTTTTAGAGACCATGAACTGCCATTAAACAGCAGGCGTTTCACAATCCGCCACCTAGCATTTCAATTTAGCCACAGCCCGGTGATACGTTCAAAGCGATGAACATTCCGCTGTACGCAGGACGTGGAACCCTGGCGTGGGCGAGCGAGCGAGGAAGCGAGGCAGACGAGATGACACCTGTGACGCCAGCACGTACCCACATGGTTCCTGGAAGTAAGACGTGTCGGTGTGGCGGTCCAGGGCCAGCTTGGTATACGCCGTGTCTCCGCGGGAGAAATCGGAAGTGAAGTCCCACATCCTCCCATACATCGTCTCTCTGGCGGTCAACACAGGCCGAGCGACAGTTAGCATTTCATCTATTCATTTTCAAATCCATGCTGACGCATTTGACTGAAGAGATTTTTCCTTTGTTGGCTGCAGTAAAGTACAGCTGCTAGGTCATTAGCAGCCATGCATCTACTCTGCCTGGCACACCCTGCTGTTTACCCCCTGCTGTTTACACCCTGCCCTCTCACCCCCAAATGAAAAAGGAGGCTTAATGTGCTGGTCCATTTTCTTATTGTTAAGTGTAGTAGCCTGTGTTAAGTTAAGTTAAGTGTTAAGTGTAGTAGGAGGATCTTGTTAAGTGTAGTAGCCTGTGTTAAGTTAAGTTAAGTGTTAAGTGTAGTAGGAGGATCTTGTTAAGTGTAGTAGCCTGTGTTAAGTTAAGTGTTAAGTTAAGCCTGTGGAGGATGGTGTTCTTCAGGATCAGCTGCTAAGATGAGTCTGACTGAATCATTCCAATGCACCTGGACTTGAACTTGAATACACACACGTGTGTGTGTGTGTGTGTGTGTGTGTGTGTGCGTGTCTGTGTGCGCGTGTGTGTGTGTGTCTAACCTGCATTTAAATCTGACCTCTCTTTGACTCTAATTGGTGACTTTTACAATGAGTAACCTGGCTCTCTAACTGCCTGCTCCCAAACATACACACACACACAGACACACAGACACACACACATACACACACTCACACACACACACTCACACACACGCATACACAGAAACACACACACGCACAAACACACACACACACATACAAAGACACACACACACACAGATAAACACAAACACACACACACACATACAAAGACACACACATACACAGACAAACAGACACACAGACACACACACACACACACACACACACACACATAGACTTAATAGTTGATAGTTAGTATTCACCACAGAGAGTCCAGTTCCATTAGACTGGGTCAGAGTCATTGTCATGCATACGCAGGCTTAAAAGTGCTCTTAGCGTCACTGCTAATGGCTTAGAACCTGTAACCACCCCCTCCTTTCCTCCTCCCCTCCTCTCCTCCTCCCCTCCTCCTGTCCTCCTCTCGTGTTCCCTAAAACAATTAGTGTCCCACAACACAGACACCATATTATGTAGGTGTGTGTGTGTAGGTGTGTGTGTAGGTGTGTGTGTGTTCGTGTTCCCACCAGACTGGAACCATGACCCCTGGCTTCACCACACAGGATGCTTCCGAATGAAGGGTCACCCTCTGACCTGTGGGAGGAGGAGGGGGCAGGAGGGGAGAGGAGGGGGGAGGAAGAGGAGGGGGAGGGTGGAAGAGGGGAGAGGAGGGGGAGAGAGGTTGAGTAAGGAGTTGTGTTTGTGTGTTAAGCAGTTAGATCATGTTCCCCAGGTGGATCAGTTGATTATGTTCTCCAAGAACAGCTGTATCTTCTCCCTCTCTTCCTGTCCTCTCTCTCTTCCTGTCCTCCCTCTCTTCCTGTCCTCTCTCTTTTCCTGTCCTCCCTCTCTTCCTGTCCTCTCTCTCTTCCTGTCCTCCCTCTTCCTGTCCTCCCTCTTCCTGTCCTCTCTCTCTTCCTGTACTCCCTCTTCCTGTCCTTCCTTCCTTTTCCCCCCTTCCCCTCTCACCCATGTCCTCCCTCCCTCTCTCTCTCTCTCTTTCCCTCCCTCCCTCCCTC